>PVHX01003864.1:35359-60066 GCA_004024805.1 Geosciurus inauris | reverse complement strand
GCACAAATGTTTATACTATGTTTTTAATAAAATTGTATGTACTTATTTTCTGTTTATATGAAAGTTATTTTTAACAAAGCTATTAATTACTATAAAAGTTAGAAATAGAGATGTGATTTTATATTTATGGCACCTCAGATAATTCTTCATAATAGTAGAATTTTGCTGGGCTTGGTGCATGCCTGTGATTCTAGCTACTCAGGAGGTTGAGGCAAAAGAATTACATGTTTGAGGCAAGCCTGGGCAACTTAATGAGACCCCATCTCAGAATAAACTAAAAAAGGTCTTGGTATATTCTCAGTGGTAGAACACTTGCCTAGCATGTGTGAGACCCTGGGCTAAATCCCCAGTACTGAAGCAAAAAAAATTTTTTTTCAATAAATACTTCTAGCTTTAGTGAAAAATAATATAAACACATAAAAATGTTTAGTTTTCTCTACAATTGCATATTAAAATAAAAATAGTAATATTTGGGTCTTTTCACCAATTAATTCCAAGTATAGGTGAAACTGATTCAGAATAAATGATTACCCTATGAATGCATGCAATCATTTCAGGGATTGCAGTTAAATTTTGATGGTGGGAAATATTGATCAATTATCACCAGAGTAAATTTGACCACACAGATGCAATAAATACTGGTTAAGACAGAATGGATAAAGAAATGTGGGTGAATAAAAACTAGTACACACACACAATGGACTATTAATGGAAGGAAGCCTGCTGTTTGCAAATACCATCTATAAACACAGACGACTTTATGCTCAGTAAAATAAGTCAGACACAGAAAGACAAATACTGCATGAACTCACTTGTATGTGAAATCTACAAAAGTCAAACTCATAAAAAATAGAAAGTAGGTTGTAGGGGTTTGGGCAAATGAGTCTGTATTGGCCAAAGAATATAAAGGTGCATTTATACAAGATAAATAAGCTTTGGAGATCTAATGAACAGCATAGTGACTATAGTTAATAATATTATTTTCTATACTTGCTAGAATAATTTATCTTAAGCATTCTTACCACACACAAAAATCATAGCTATGTGAAGTAATAGATATATTAATTACTTTGACAATCATTTCACAATGTGCACATATAGCAAAATATTACAGATATGTACATATTCATAATGTTTGCTAATTATATCTTAGTAAAAATGGAAGAAAAATAATTCAATGAAGTGGAACACAGAAAAGAAAAACTATGCAGCATGAAAAATAACTCAGAATTCCTTCATCCTATCTGTTCTTATTTACAAAGTATTAAACATGGCAACATGTAACTTTTGAAAGCCCAATAAACAAAGTACATTCAGTACTGTAAAAATAATCAGAGAAGAAAATGGTGTGAGTTCCTTGAATGCTTTTGTTTTTTTTAAAATTTGTTTGTGTTGTTTTCATCAAAAGATGCTGAACTATACAAACATTTTAGGCAAATTTTGAATTCTTAGACAAACACTGATAATATGACACACTGAATTCTTACATGACTTTTTGAAGATTGTCACTCCTCAATTCTGGTTTTTCATTTAAAAAAGGAATATATAAACTGATATTTCAAATTAAGGAAAAGAACCAATGATCTTAGAGGAACTACATGTTTGGAAAGAGAAAATAGGTGATACAAAAAGTTTTCTCCAACCTTTTCATATACCAGTAAACTTGTACTTAGAAAAATGATTGAAAATGAGAGTTCCACAGCATGGAGATTCAAGTTTGACCTTTGTGCTGAAAATTGAGATTGCCTTTGCTCAGGTGACTATAGTTACCTGTTCAGGAAACATGCATTGTGAGGTATCAAAGCAAAGTAAACAGCTAGTGCCTGTGGGACACTGACAATATCATGCAGTGGTCAATAGGAAGGTTAGAAGTAGTGAAGAGAACTTGGTATTATTTTGATGGCAAATAACAGAAATTGATTTTGCCTCTTGTTATGGTTTGGATATAAGGTGTCCCCGGAAAAGCTCATGTGTTAGGCCATGCAGGAATGTTCAAAGGTGAAAAGCTCAGATTATGAGAGTTACAACTAATAAGTGGGCTGATCCCTTTGATCGTTTAATAATTTGGATGGTTTACTGCCTCCTAACTGGAGGAAGTAGATCACTGGGGGCGTGACTTTGGGGATTAAATTTTGTCCCTGGCTCTGCTTTTACTCTCAGCTTCCTGGACACCCTAAGCTAAGCAGCTGTCCTCTGCCATGCCTTTCCACCATGATGTTTCTGCCTTGGATCTGATCAAATACAGACTGAACCTCTGAAGCCATGAGCCCAAACTATACTTTTATTTTTTAAATTGTTCTTATTAGCTGTTTGATCACAGTGATGAAAATCTGACTAATACAATGTCAGAGTCAGTAGAAGGATAACTAAATGGATCCATGGAAACAAACGTGGTATGTGTCTGTTCGTGTGTGTTTGTGTACATATTGTTAGGAGTGTGAATTAGAACCTCTTCAGAATTTGATTAGCAATATCTTTTTTTCCCTCTTTTTCCTTGTTAATGGAACTCTTATTTTGGGCAGCCAGAAATGTGTGCAAGCAAAAATTTTATGATTATATTACTAATCCAAAAGACAGAGGTGATCATATGACAGATATATCTATATCTCTATATAAATACATATATGATCACCTGATTTGTCTTAAAAAGAGCTATTTCAATCAAGTGACAAAACGATAATATTTTCAATAGAAGCTGTTGAACAAGTGGACTACATGCAAGCAAAGAGGAAAATGAGTAATGTCATTATCTAGATTTCTACCTTATAGTGTATACAAAAATCAATTCCAAATGGATTAATGACTTCATGTGAAAGATTAAGCAATAAAACTTCTGGAAGATAATATAAGAAAAGACCTTGATGAACTTTACACAGGCAAGAATTTCTTAAAGCAGACTACACCAAACACTAAAACTAAACTAATCTGAACTAAAGATTGATGGAATTCACTGTATTAAAATTAAATACCTGTGTTCATCAGAAGGTGTTATTAAGACACAAAAAAAGGGCAGGGAGAAAGTCATAGAACAGTAGATTATAGCCTTATTATATAAAACAGGAAATGCTAGTATTCAGAATATATAATGAAGAATAAAAATCTGTCTGGAACTGAAAGGATGAAAAAGAACTTAGACTGAAAAAGAGAAAAGGCAACTCTGCTATTAATCACAATGAGGGTCAGACTCAGATAAAGCCAGCTTCAAAATTAATTGTTAACTGCCATTTGTCCCAAGGTCATACAATAGCAGTAGAATGCTATAATGACCTCTTCTTTTAATGCCTGTTGCTTTTTATCAACAATACCCTAGAGCCATTTTGCCAGTCCCATCTATTACCCACAACACTTAATCACTAACTACCCTTGCCTCATGACAGGAAACAATCTCTAGTTAATCCTTGTTCACCTCAGAGGCAGGGACCAATCAAAATTGACTTCTACTTTCCCTCTACTTCTAGGAAACATTCATTGAAAAGCTAAACTTCCAGAGGTTGTTTCCCTAATTCCTCTTATGGAGTGGCACTTATGTTTCCCATGAAATTCCTTCTGTGTCTTATCAAGTCAGTAAATCTGACTTTTTCAGACTATTCCGTAGGCTTTGATTCCTTAGGCTTTTGTAAATAATAATCATCAAAAAATCATTAATAAAAATTACAGACAAAAAAGATATTCATTAATTATTAGGGAAGTATAAATTTAATATACAATATGATATAGCTATATACTCCCTAAAATATCTAAAATTTGAAAGCTGATGAAATCAAGAGTTGGAACAGGTGGAACAATTCTACCTTCTACACTGTTGGTTGTAGGCTGAGTTGCTACAATCTTTTTAGAATGTTGATTAGCAGTATCTCTTTTTCTCCTTTTCCTTATTGATAGAAATCTTATTTCAGGCAACCAGCAATGTGTGCACCTAATACAGGATTGGTAATATAAATTTTACAATTATATTACCAATCCTGTATTAGGATTCTCTAGAGGAACAAAATCAACAGGAAGTATAAAAGGGGGGCTTATTAGTTTGGCTTACGTGACCAGAAGCTGGATAGTCCATAATGGCCTTCTGCAGGCTGGAGAGCTGGAAGAACCAGTAGCTGCACAGTCCAGGAGGCTGAAGCCCCAGAACAAGAGGGATCAACAGTGCTCCCCTAATCTGAGACCAAAGGCTTCTGGAGAATCTGCTCTGGAGGAGTGAAGAGGTGAGAGTCAGATATCCTCAGAGGATAGCAGCAGCAATCAAGAACCTATTCAAGAAGAATAGAGCTTGCATCTGCTACTGATAACCTTGTTCTCCCAAATTTTATTCCATCCAAGCCATCATTTTATTGGTTGGTGCTGCACATGCTTAGGGAGAGTCTCCATTTCAGTTGGCTATAACACATGCCGATCATTCCTACACACACACTCATTGACACATCCATAACACTCAATAATCCTTGGCATCTCTTAATCCAATCAAGTTGATGATTCAAATTAGCCATTACTAATCCCAAAGACAGAAGTGACCAAATGACATAGATCTGGCCAATGCAATATATAAAGAGAACCATTGATAGGACTCCTGAGATGTGACTAAGATGGCTTTCTGTTTTTGTGGTTTCCTCTCCTTTCATGCTGTATAGATCATGATGGCGATCAAATGAGTTTTGATTTCTTGAAAGCACAGGATAAGTTCCTAACTCACAGTGCAGTGGACATTTAGGACTCAGAATCATGTGAGAACTTATCATGTGAGACTTCTAAATTTTTTTATATGAAAATAAACCTAAAATTTTTTTTTGTTTGATTCATATATATGTGTGTGTGTGCGTGTGTATATATATATATATATGCTTTTCCTTTGCATCCAATTTTCTATTTTACATTTATTTACTTATTTACTTATTTATTTATTTTTGATACTGGAGATTGAACCTGGGGCACTTAACCACTGAGCAACATCCCTAGCCCTTTTTTGTATTTTATTTAGTGACAGAGTCTCACTGAGTTAATTAGGACCTCTCTAAGTTGCTGAGGCTGGCTTTGAACTCAAAATCATCCTGCCTCAGCCTTCCAAGCCACTGGGATTATAGGCATGCAGCACTGTGCCCAGCTGCATTTTACTTTTAAATAGCACATTGTATTATACAAGAGTAATGTACATTTTGCTTGGGTGTAAAAAAAGTGTTGAAAAATAAAAAAAATCAGAGTTTTAATTTAACAATCTCACATATAAATTAGTAGTTTTGCTTAAAATATTATTTTATGATGTAATAAAGTTAAAAAATATAAGAATATAACACTGAATGGTATAAATAATGTATTTTTCTTAACAATCTCTGATTTTGTTTATTTTCCAAATAAAATATTACATACATTCCTGACTAAAAATATCACAAATAATGTTTAATGGATATAAATCACATAGTTTATATCCTCAAACATACATTGAGGTTGAATGAAAACATGAAATTATGTAGGATTAGATTACTTTAACTTTGTGCCTTGCTACAGGCACTATGCTGACAACAAAACTATCAGTTTCTCATTTGCAAAATAAGGATACAATCTACCAGGAGATGTAAAATGTAGAGATAATATATATAATTTAGCAGATCGCATCAGGCTTAACATTTTGTAAACAAATGGATTCTAACAGGGATTATTATCACAAATATGGTATTATTGGATGAATACATATGAGAAAATGAATAAAATTATTAATATCTCAAGACATTTAAAAAAAATAACACTGGAAATAATTGAGGAAAGCTGACATTTCTTGACCTAGTCACAATATTTTAACATGAAAATTTCCTTCTGATATTTTAGCTAATAGATTAAAAAGTCATTATAATTTCAAATCTAAATTTAAATAGGAGTTTCAAAAAACAATGTGATAGAATATCTAATGTGATTTAATTGGAGCAATCTCTCAACTTATTTAACTCTAATATTACATCAGTGTTAAAAAATATTTTTTTCTTTAGTTACTAGGTTTGGAATTAACAATAATTAGTTACACCACTAACCACTCCTTGTTCCCTAGAATATTTTTCATACCAGATAACTTGACACTTGTCTATTATTATATTTATATATTTATTATTACAGATATCAATCTTCAAAGTAGGAAATTATTATTTATTGTTGTATTATTTCTAACTAGTAAAATTCCTGACAGAGTCGGGTTTGTATTATTATTGTTGTTGTTGTTGTTGTTATTATTATTTGTTGTTCAAAGGAACTCAATAGGCAGAAGAAAGGACAAGAGGAAGGCAGGAGAAGGTACTTGTGAATGCAATTGTCCAAATTATGCCATAGTATATGCATACATAGATAGAACACAATAAATCCTACTTTTTTATATATAGACCACAATAAATCCCATTTTTGGAAAAATACATTATTTATTACTAATAATTTTTAATTAAAAATAATTAGTAATAAAACAGATCATTAGAGTAAAGGAAGAGGATGAAGGGAAGGGAGAAGGGGAGGAACAGGGAGATAATGGGAAAGGAGAATGATCAAACTATTATGTGCATGTATGAATATCTCATAATGAATCCCACTATTTGTATAATCACATCAAAAAAAAAAAATAGAAACTTTTGAGCTTAGAGTTGAAGGATGAAGACTGTGAGAAAGCACAATGGAGAGCAAAAGTTCTCCAAAAAGAGGAAGCAATAGAAATGAGCAAATTGAGGCAAACAAGGATGTGCATGTTAAAACTTCTGATATTGTTAAGATCAAAGTAAAACTATGCAGTAAAATCATGAGCTGTTGCTGGAGAAATAGGACTAGGTACTTAGTATAGCATACATGTCCTTGTGCCACATGCTATGAATGTTTTACAATAGATTTATTCTGTACATAAATCACTTGAGTCAAGGAGTGCAAGTCAGATATGAAATAAGCTCAAATAAATATTAGTAGTTCTATCATGTGTTGATAGTAATTAAATTATAAATGTAAGAAAATAATATAATTCAGGAATAAAACCAGATGATGTGATACTGGGATTAAGGAAAACAAAACAATGGTTTGGAGAAATATTTAAAACATGGATTTAACCAGACAATGCCAAAGAAAAGATGAAAATTCCATATGATTTTGTGACTTGAGTTATGATTTGTGTGAATGGTAGGCGATGGTGAAGTTTTGAATTCAGGAGGACAAGCAGGATTGAACTAAGGTAGAGGAATACACTGCACTGGGACACTCAAGTTTGGAACTCTTATGATGGTGTTTCTGAACACTCCCCCAAAATAATGCCTTAGTAGACATTGACAATGTAAAACTGCTTAGACGTCACCAGCATTGATAAGTGTCATGATATTCAAGAGATTATTTCTAAATAGCAATTAAAGAATATTGAAATGTACTATGTCAAATATTTACAGATTGCAAACAACTATGCTGGATCAGTATTGTATTTTTAAAATTATGCCTTTCAAATTCTTTAAAGAATATTTTGAATAAGTATTTCTTTTATACCTAGATGGCTATTGACCACACACACTACCTTAAATATAGCTAACTGTGCTAACTATACCACTTTATAAAGGCAGCAATTATGTTGTAGGAGTATAGTCTGTTTATTTCTCTTAATAAAAGTTTATTAATAAGCCAGAGATAAAGGTTAATGCTTTACTGTGATAAAGCATGTCTATCTGAAACCAGGAGAAAGTCCAATTAAAATAAAGCACAATTTTACAATTACTTTAAGAACAAAAGACAAAAGAATCAATTAGAATATTGTAATTACTTTATGCATAATATCCAAAGAGATGTCTATTAGAAATCTTTTAATGACTATGATGTAGCATATTCATAATTAGGAGGAAGATATTTAAAAATGTTAAGCTTACAAATGTAATTTTATTTCCAACAAAATCACTAAGGAAAATCCCAAACATATAAAACAAACAATTCCAAACATATAAAACATATAATTCCAAACAATGAATCAAAACTTTATTTAGAATTATATTATGGGAAGATTAAATTATATCTTTATAAAATTATATAGATTTAAATTCATTTAGGTTGTTTCATCAGTGTAAGTATCACTTCAATGTGATCATTTATGTGTATGTATTTGCACATGTGAGATGGAGATTATGTCATTAAAACACAAAATATAAGGCACATATTGTAATATAAATCAGATAATATAATTTGCTTATGCATAATGCAAGCATATTCACATATATGAATATAAAGTGTATTTTTACCCTATTTAATGGTAGAATAAAGTAAAATCTAAGGAGGAAAATAGTAAGAGTTGAAGTAGGATAGTAGAAATAAAAATAGGTTGGAAAGGAGACATAAAGGAAGGATTATAAATTGAAAAAATTTTAATGCTTTTATTAGTGTATTATAGTTATACATAATAGTTGGTTTCATTTTGACATAATTACACATTTATGGGATTCAATTTGTTCCATTTTAGTCACCAGTGCCTCTTGTCTCCCTCTCATCCTCTCTCTCCCTGTTCCCCTTCCTCTACTCGACTGGTCTCCCATTTATGTATGTATTTATTTATATTTAATTGGTTCATTATAGATATACATAAAGTTGGTATTCACTGTGGTACATTTGTACAGGAATGTAGCATGATTTTGTCAAATTCATTCTTTATTTCCTTCCCTTTCCTATCCCTATTCCCTCCTTCATAATGTCCTTCTACTGATCTTCTTTCTATCTCTATGACATTTATCCCCCCCTTTTTCCCTTCCTTTGGTCTAACTTCCCCACATCAGCTAAAACATTCGATCTTTGATTTTCTGAGTCTGGCTTATTTCACTTAGCATGATGTTCTCCAGTTTCATCATTTATAGACAAATGCCATATTTTATTTTTTTCATGACTGAGTGAACTTCATTTTGTATGTGTACTACATTATCTTAATCCATTCATGTGTTGACAGGCATGAGGGTCTGGTTTCATAACTTGGCTATTGTGAGTTGTGCTGCTATAAACATTGAAATGGCCATATCACTACAGTATGCTGATTTTAAATCTTTTGGATAAATACAGAGGTATAGGATAGCTAAGTCATATGTTGGATCTATTTCTATTCTTTTGAGGAATCTCCATACTGCTTTCCAGAGTGGTTATACTAATCTGCAGTCCCACCAACAATATATGACGGTGCCTTTTTACTAACATCCTCCCCAGCATTTATTATTTGTATTCTTGATAATTTCCATTCTGATTGGATGCAATGAAAAATTAGTGTAATTTTGATTTTCATTTCCCTAATTGCTAGGGATATTGAATATCTTTTTTCATATATTTGTTGGCCATTTCTATTTTTTCTTTAAAGAAATGTCTGTTTAGTTATTTTTCCCACTTAGCAGTTGGGTTATTTGTTTTTGTGATGTTAAGGTTTTTGAGTTCTTTTATGTTCTTATATATCAATTCTCTATCAGAGGAGTACTGACAAGATATCTCCCATTTTGTACTCTCACTTTGCATGCTTAATTGTTTCCTTTGTTGTACAGAAGATTTTCAGTCTGATGCTTTTCCACTTACTGATTCTCAGTTTTATTTCTTGAGCTTTAGAAGTCTTGTTAAGGAAGATGCTCTTTGTGCCAATATGTTGGAGTGCTGACCCTATGTAGGAGACAAAATTTTAATTCAGAAGTTGTGCATACTTTGCCAGGCCTGTCACTTCTAAAAACCAGCCTAATCAGTCCCAAATTCCTGAAAAATCTGTAAGTCTACCTAGGGACTCTTAATTAATGTTCCAATAAATAGAATAAATAGAGATCAGATATTTTGAGAATCCTATGATTTAGCAGACTTTCCAGTGTTATCTACCAATCAGATAATAAATACCACAACAGCCAAAGGATCTTGAGAATGACCAGACCACCATAAACCATCCTGAGATTACCAGACTGAGGTCATCCCTACCTACCTTCCCATACCTACTTATCAATATGTTTCCACTGAAAGAAGAGTCGAATGTTTCTCACTCTCAAGATAATTTGCATTCACCCTTGATTATATTCCTTGCTTGACCCAAAAAGCATCTCTCCGAGATTGCCAGTATTCTCTCTTGAATGTGTATTCTCTCTTGAATGTGTATATAAGCGTCTGTCTATGCCTCTGACTGAAGTGTGCTGAAATACTTTCTTGCCATGGAAACTAAGGACCCTGATCATCCTGAATCAAGTCCCCCTCCCCTTTTTATTCCTAGGAACTCCTCAGACTCTTCTTTGATCTCTTCACCTATGCAGGTTAAGTAAAAGAGTCTATTGAATTCAATTTTTCAAATTTCTATTGATTCCTAAATGTTAACTATTTGGAAAATATAAAGATATATCATTTTGAAGCACGTGTCAAGAATTGCAAGTATTTTTACATGTAAAAATGAAATATGAGTTCTTAAACTAAAATGCCATGTTTTCAAATAAAAGGAAACACCTTAGTTGATTCATTTTATATTATAGAAAAGTAGCTGATTTGTAACAGAAGTAGTCATAAAGTCATGTCTGAAAGTTTTCTTCCCAAAATGTTAGTAGCTGTATTTTAATCGCATCCTGTTAGGAACAAGCAGATTGCTCCCAACTGCATGTTTCTAATATGCACAGCGTATTATTTTTTTAAGTTACATGTTTTTAAATGATCATTTTAGTAAAAATTATTTATTAAATAATTCCATTGAATGTAATAAATACTACTGAAAAGAATGCCTGCTATCTTCCTACTAGATTTTATTTTATGAGATGTTTTTCTAAAATGTTTGTGATTCAAAAAATTTTTCCCCCAAATCTTAACGGATAGCATCATTCTTACAACTTCAAAGTAAAAAGAAAATGTGTGACTATACTGAAGGGTTGTGTTTCTATTTAAAAGTACTCCATGTTATTTTCTTTATATAAATGTTTTGCTTGACTGATTCAGACTTCAGAAGTCTATACTTCAACTGAAGTCTCCTCAGTTAGTAGATCCTTTGTCATCTAAATCTTTATCTCTAAGAGTATTGAGAAAGTTTGCTGAACATAAGGAAATAAAGCCACCTTTCACCCAGATAAATATTAGCTTTAAGCATGCTTTCCTGTAAGATTTTGGACATCAATAAAACTGGATGAGTCCCGCAGGTGACTCACTCTGTTTCCCTTGGGTATTCAGTCCCAAAGTGCTTTGTTAAGTTGCATTACTGGGCTAAAGGCCCTTCAGCCACAATTGCATTTCACCTCCGTCATTCCCAGCTTCCTTCCCCTAATAACTCTTTCTCTGAAAATGTGTTCCCATTATCTCACTGACCACCATTAGGGTACACTAAACAAATATTCTAAAGCAATATTTAATATCATCTAATTTTAATGAAAAGGCAAATTATTAAATGTATTGATGAGTTTTCAATAGACCACTAAACTTTTAATGTACTTGTGATATGAAATGACCAAAAATTTGAAGGGAAATATCCTTCACTCTACTAATTACTTTTCTCTGCACAGTTTTTATTAAATACAAAATTCTTTTAATAGCTAATTTCAAATATTTTTCCCTTTAAATGTAAAGCTAATAGGCATAACATGGCATTTTATAATTTGCAATGAAGTCATGACATGAAGTAGTGGAAGAGAATGTTAGTAAACTCTAAGATTTATTTTTATATTTATCCTCAATGCTCTGTTAAAGAGCATCCAGTGGATAACATGTTCATTCTCACTCTGGGTTCCTTGTATGAAGGAATGAGACAGGGTCTGACTGTAATTCTGGAAAGCATATTTAATTGTTGTGCTGCCCTGAGAAGGCTAGTTAAATGCTCCAGCACCTAGAATTCAAATGCAACATCCAGCTGGAGAGGGTATACATTGTGCTCCAGCCATTTACTGGAGAAGAGCTGCTGGAGGTCACACACATTGGATTGCTTGACTATGGCAATTTGAGTATTGTTCAGACTAGCTATATAGAGACTCTATTAACTATGCATATATTTTCTGCATATTAATTCTGCATCATTATTTTTAAATAGCAAAATGACATTTGGTTGGATTCTAAATCTATTTTCATGGTCACAAAAAGCATTATCATTTTTCAATAAAGGAAAGGACATAGAGTGGTTAGATAATTTAAATAAAAGTTCAAATTTTGTATATATTTGATATAAAAATTTAATCATGTACTTTCATGAGCACAACTTGTTATTAATGATAAATATAGTGGATCCTGGATGTTTGGCCCAGATCGCTGCTGGCTGAATGTTCATGACTGTGTCTTTCACAGAAATTGTCCTTTGATGTTAGGAATTGCCTTGCACAAAAGTATGCTATCGTTTGGGGAGCAGATGGCTGCCAATTACTGGGTGATGAATGAATACAAGGGAAAGGTTTCTCATCCTCAATTTGGAACATTCTGAAGGTTCATTCATGCTTTTATGCTCCCTGTAAGATGAGCAGAGGCTTTGATTGCCACCACACTTTAGGTCAGATTCCATTTGTGTTCACTTGTGCTTTCTTCATTTTCTTTTTATATACTTCCTCACATAAATCCCCAATAAAATCTCAGAATGAAATTCTCCATGCTATATTTGTTTCCAGCCAAGTATCTATCAATAATTACCATCAAAAATTTGAGTTATTAATAAGACTTGATCAGAAGAACATGTGTACCATACTCTGAAATACACATTTTTTGAAGATTTTCAATAGAGGTCAAAACAAAGAAATGAATCCACCATAAATGTTACAAATTTCTACCTTTCTATTATTCTTGCTTTATTTTGGAGTATTTTCTAGTACCAAGTGACATCTCTTTCCAAAACAGAATCCAGAAGTCGTTACTCTCTCATTGTTTTTTTCGTGAAGTCACTTACTGGGGGCTGAGATTCTCCAATTAATCCTCTACTAGGACATGTTAGAAGTAAGACACGTGATAGAGAAGACAGCATACATTGATTCCATTCCATTGACAGGTATTGGAGTGGAGGCGACTAGCTTTCTGAGATGGTAGAAATTGCCTGGAAGAAGCCCTAGAGAACCAACAGTGGAGTTGGAGGAGACTTTTCTCTGTGGCAAGAATAGTGGTTTCCTTTCTTCATTCTCTTCCTTCTCTTCTTCCACAATAAAGAATTTGTTTATAAATGCTGTAATCACATTACTATAAAATGAACTATAGGTAGAAAGATTACAATTTCCATTTTTAAATGCAACATAATTTCTTATGTAAAAATTACTGTTTTCACTAAGAAGCAGTATGTGCATGGAATATTAGCCTAAATTTAATCAATAAATTAACCTTGAGAATTCGAAATGCAATTACCTGAAATTATGCTCTAAGAGATACAACCATATATTAATATTCTCCAAATGTTCAATAATGTATAGGTACCCATAAAATTCCAAATATATGATGGAAAATAGTTTATTTCTGTGTTGTAAACACCTGTTAAAGATAATTTTGGACCGTAGTAAGATATTTGCATATTCATGATATTTTTAATATAACAAATGGTCCAGATGCCACCTCATAATAATTTACTTTGACCATATTGTAGGTTTCATAGAATGACAAATCTTGTTTTAAAATCAAAGGTATAAAATAATAATAATAAGCAGGTACGTGGATAGGAAAATCTTAACCATATAGCTTTGAAGATGAACTTTTCAAATGCCACATTCTAAATTACCACCCATTGCCTTATACAAACATTTCATAATGTGTAACTACTGTGTGCAAAAAAAAATCTAGTCATTAATAATGGAACAGTGAACAAAGAGGTTAAAATCTCACAAAAATCATTTTCTAGTAAGTAGAAAAAACACAAAACAAATTATATAATACATAACAGTTTCAATCACTTGTAGGTAGTCTATCAAATAATACAAACATACCAGGAAAATGCTTTGTATTAAGGTGAGATTGAAAGAGAGTAAATTAAAGAAATCAAAGGTTGAGTCATTTGACTTGGGGAAAGACTATTAATAGAGAATACAGGATATTCAAATGTCCTGGTATTAGGAATAAGTTTAGTGTGTATGAGCAAATGATGATCAATGTGGCTAAACACAGAGGGGATGTGAAAAGAGACAGCAGATAAAAGTAGAATAGGGGAATTCACATGCCTAGCACTTCAGATGCTTGAAAGTTGGACAAATCACTGAGCAGTTTTATGACCTATGTTCTGAAAGTACAATAACAGAACAGAATTTCTTATGAATGAATTGCTTTTTTTAAAACTAAGAAATATTATGTCTCTGGAATATTAGCATAAGTATAACCATTAATTCAACTTTGACAATTTTGAATACAATTATCGAAAATAATGCTTTAAGAGCTTAATGCACATAATGACTACTATGAAATCCTTAATCTTAGTGCCTTTCAAGGAATTAAACATGCTTTCTTAAGTCCCATCAAGAATATAGGACTTTCAATTATTCTATACCCTCACTGACATTTAGTATCTCAGTTTAATTTTAGTTATTTTTTAGTGAGGATAATGGTTTCTCATTATGTGTGTTTATTCACATTTCCCTGATGACAAATGTGAATAAGAACATTTTAATTTCTCATGTGCATATTGTTCATATTTTCCACTTGAATAGCTTACTTGTGAATTGTCCCTTAGCCATTCTTCATATTTTTGGCATTATTACTTTACTATTGATCAGAACAGGTTAACTGCATATTCTAAAATATATGACTGTCATGCATATCTGTCTTCATCTCTGTCTTGGTCTCTCTTTCTCTGTCTACATAAACACATATATACCATATATACAATAAACCTATTTCTGAATGTAGTTGAATTTCAATTTATTATTTTTAAATTTTAATATTTTTATATCCAATATCATTTCTGTGTCCTCCATAGAAAACTTTTGCCTATTTTCTGGTTGAAATGATATTATCCTATATTTTCTTCTAGAAACTTTGTTTTTAATTACATTTCTGTATATCTGGAATTAATTTTTGTGGATTGTTTAAGATAAGAGATTGCAGTGCATTTTCATATACTCATCCAATTATTGTAGCCTCATTTACTACAGAAAATTTCCTTTTTATTGATTAGTCTTTGCATCTTTGTAAAAATAATAAAAACAATGAATATATGGACTTTTCTCTGCACAGCTTATTCTGTCATTGACTTATTTTTCCATCTTTCACCAATAATGTATCATTTGACTACCGAAATTTTCTGGACATTTTGAAATTTAGTAGAAACTAAAAAAGGAAGGTACCATGACCTCAAAAATTTAAAAACAATTTATTTGAGCTAGACTAAAATTAGATAAGGTGCATTTTTTTACTGGAATGAATCATTGTAGAAATACGATTTCATGTCATCAAAAAACTTGTTTTCTAGATGAGAACTGGGAAAATCAAATGAGATATTTGGATTGAGGACTGAGCTGATTTCATTCAGTTTCTGTAGAGCAGATAGAAAATGTAATGTTTTGACACATTTCCCTTCTGCTGCCTGCACTAGGCTTCCCTAGGAACATCCCATAGCAATCTGATGACTACCTGCTACTGAGTGAATGAGCTTGACATGTTCTTTATTTTCCCCAGTTCTTATCACAGAGGAAGCAATAGCAGGGAAATTTTCATATAGTGACTGCTAAGCTATAGTTAACCCCTTAGATCTCTGCCACTCACCTTGATTTTAAGTTGTAGCTATATTTCAGCTTTGACTATAAGGCTTTTTAAGATAGACTGAGCACTCCATCCAGGCACTGCCCATTACCTTCGTTTGCAAAGGTTCTCACTCCTAGTCATCACCCAGCACTTGGACAGAGCCACAGGGTGCCCTTCCCATGGCTATGATGCTGGACAGGGGACTGGCTCTAATCTCAGGTCTCTGAAACTGAGGCCTGGGCTTAAAGTTTGGAATATAACACATGAAGGGTTGTTGTTTTTTAAAGTATAAATATATTTATTTTATTGCTAATTTAAAAATAAATGGCTTTGTACCAAGGCAATTCTTCACTGAACTAAAAAAAAATTATAAAACTTGTTTAGAAGCAAAGAAGATATCAAACATCTGGAGAAATATCAAGCAAAAAGAATAAAATGAGACAGCATACTATTTTTATGTAAAAAAATGGAAATATAAGAGTGTAAAATTCTTCTTAGTGGTTTTTTTTTTTTTTTTTTTTGGATGGCAGGGAAGATAGGGAACAAGCAAAATCTAAAATTTAAAGCAAAAATACTGTAAAATTTGAAGCAAAAATTTAATTTCAACATGACTAGAATACATATATTATTGGTGAAAATAGGCATTAGTAGTAAATAAAAGTACATAATAGAAACATATCCCTTTATATACCTACACATGTACAGAGATATACACAACCAACATGGGTATGTGTACAGTAATAGTAATCAATTGTAATAGAAAAATATTATTTATATAATTATTTATAATAACTGAAGATCAATTTTCAGGCCTCAAAATATATAATCTTGAAAATAAAGTAGACCGTAGAATAAAGATGTTAAGTATCCATGAATGGAATATTCAAGAAATATGGGATAACATTGAAAGGTCAAATTTAAGATTCATTGGGATACACGAAGGCTCTGAGACACAAACAAAAGGAATGTACAATCTTCTCAATTTAATAATATCAGAAAAAAATTAAAACTTTAAGAGATATGGAGATTCAAATAAAGAATGCATGTAGGAATCCAAATATGCAATATCACAATAAATTCACATCAATACACATTATTATAAAAATACCTAATATATAGAATAAAGGTATAATTTTAAAAGGTGCAATAAAAATGATTGATCATATTTAGAGTTTAAACAATCTGGATATCAATTAATTTCTAAACTTAGGCCCTAAAAGCAAGAAGGGCTTGGAATAATATATAACAAATGCTGAAAGATAATGGATGCAAAATAAGAAAGCTATACCCAGAAAAATTAAGCTTCAAATTGAAGGTGAAATAAAAACTTCCATGATAAATAGAAGCTAAAAGAATTCATAACTAGAAAGCCTGTACTAGAAAACCTACTCAATAATATATTTCATGAAGAGGAAATAAAAATAAAAAATGAAAACCAGCATTACACTAGAACATTAGTCAAGCAAGATGAAGCAAATCCAATTTAAACACTAGAAAGAAATCAAAATGGCAGGAAATAAAAATCATCTCTCAATAATAATATTGAATGTAAATAGTCTAAACTCTTCAATCAAAACACAGGTGGGCAGATTGGATCAAAAACAAGACCCAACAATATGCTGTTTCCCAGAGAGTCACCTCACAACCAAATACATCCACAGATTGTTTAAGTGAAAGAATGGGGAAAAACATAACACTCACATGGATCTTGTAAACAAGCAGGGACTACTGTTGTATCAGATAAAGTGGACTTCAAGCCAAAATTAATCAAAAAAAATAAAGAAGGTCATTTCATACTGCTAAGGGAATCATATATCAATAAGATATAACAATTGTAAATATGTGTGCCCCAAACAAAATCTTCTCAATATTAAGAATAAAATAGACCACAGGAGAATAGTACTGGAGACTTTGTCATGCGTCTCTCATCACTGGATAGCTCATGTAACCAAAAACTGAGTAAACATTATATAGAACTAAAAAATACAATTAAAATTTGGGCATAACACGTCTTTAGAATATTCCATCATCAATGAATAAATTCACTTTCTTCTCAGCAGCACATGGAACACTTTCTAAGTGGGTTCATATTTTAGGCCTCAAAGGATATTTTAGCAAATAAAAAAAATTGGAGATAATTTCTTGCCATCTATCAGGTCATAATGGAATGAAATCAGAAATCAATGATAAGATAAAAAATAAAACCACTTTAACACCTGGAGATTAACTGATATGATCTTGACTAATGAATGGATAATGGAAGAAATCAGGGGAGAAATAAAAAGTAACTGAGATTAAATAAATAAATAAATAAATAAATAAATAAATAAATAAATAAATAAATAAATAAAAATTAAATGAGAACAGTGACAAAATGTATCAAAATATCTAGGACAGTATGAAGGTAGTTCTAAGAGGAAAGTTTATAGCACTGAGCTCATACATCAAAATAATGGACAAATACCAAAAAAATATTCTAATATTCACCTCAAAGCCTTAGAAAAAGAAGAACAAACCAACACCAAAATTATTGGAAGAGAGGAAATAACTAAAATCATAGTCCAAATCAATGAAATTAAGATTTAAAAAATACAAAATATCAATGAAACAAAGAGATGGTTTATTGAAAGTACAAATGGTTGATAAAACCTTATCCAATCTATCTTTAAAAAAGACAGAAAAAACTCAAAGATCCAAGATCAAAATAGATACATTATTTAAATCCAAGATCAAAAAAGATACATTATTGCAGACACTACTGAAATACAGATGATCATCACAAAGTATTTTAAAAATTTATAGTTGGATAAAATAGAAAATCTTTAATATATGGACAAATTCCTAGAGACATATGACCTACCCAAATGAAACCAGGAAGAGGTATGAAACATAAAAAGATCAATTTCAAATAATAAAATTGAAGCAACCATTAAAAGCCTTCCAAAAAACAAAGCTCTGGACAAGTTTATTTCTCAGCCAATTTCTAGCAGATCCTTAAAGAGGACCTAATACCAATCCTACCCAAATTATTACGTGAAATAGAAAAGGAAAGTACTCTGCCAAACTTGTTCTGTGGAGCCAGTATCACCCTGATACCAAAACCAGAAATAATTCACATGTGGGGAAACACACACATGGAGGAAAGAAAAGTTATACCAATATTCTTGATGAAATAGATGCAAAATTTCATTATAAAATATTATCAAACCACACAGAAAAACAATGAAAAAATTTTGTGCACCATGGTGAAATAGGATTCATTCCAGGGATGTTAGGTTGGTTCAACATATGGATCTCAATAAATGTAAATGATCACATAAATAGAGACAAGAATCACACAATAGTTGCAGAAAAATCATTTCAAAAAGTATAGCACCCATTCATATTTAAAAAGACAGAGAAACTAGGGATAGAAGGAACTTACCTCAACATCGGAAAGGCTATATATGACAAACACAGGTTCAACATTATTCGAATAAAAAATAGTAAAAGCATTTTCTCCAAAAACAGGAATAAGACAGATGCCCACTTTCACCACTTCTGTTACCATAGTCCTTGAAACTCTAGCCAAAGCAGTTAGGCAAGAGAAAGAAATTAAAGGGAATATGAATCAGAAAAGTAGAGCTCAAAATATCTCTGTGGACAAAATGATCCTATATTTAGAAGACCCAAAAATCTCCACCAGAAGACTTGTGGAGCTTATAAATGAAATCAGCAAACTAGCAGTATACAAAATTAACAACCATAAATCAATCACATTTCTATACTCCAATGATGAATCTGCTGAAAAGAAAATTAGGTAAACCAGCCCATTCACAATAGCCTGAAAGAAACAAACAAACAAAATCTGGGACTCATTCAAAAAAAAAGAGACAAAGGACTTCTAGAATAAAATCTACAGAACACTTAGAAGGAAATTTAAGAAGACCTTAGAAGATGGAAACACCTTCCATGTTCTTAGATGGGCAGAATTAGTATTTTCAAAATGGCCATTTGACCAAAAGCCCTATACAGTTTCAACACAATTCTCACCAAAATTTTGATGATGTTATTCAGAGAAAGAGAAAAGGCAGTCATGAAATTCATTTGTAAAAATAAGAGTTCCTAAGTAGTCAAAGCAATCCTTGACAATAGCAAAGCAGGAGGAGATCTCAAATTATAAGCAGTGTGCAGGCACCTAAACAGACATGAAGACCAATGGAGTAGAATAGAAGACAGAGACAAACTCACATAAATACAGCTATGGCACACTAAAAAAATGTTGAAAGCATGTTAGAGAAAAGATTGCCTCTTCAATAAATGGTGTTGTGAAAACTGGAAATCCACATATAGTAGAGTGAAATTAAACCCCTCTCACTTGCATAAAACGCAACTCAGACTGGATTGAAGACCTAGGTATTTGACCAGAAACACTGCATCTGATAGAAGAAAATGTAGGCCCTACATTCCAACATGTTGGCTCAAACATTGACTTCCTGAACAAGATTCCTAAAGTGCAAGAAGTAAAACCAAAAATAAAAAAAATCAGTGAATGGAATAATATAAGATTAAAAATATTCACAGCAAAGAAAACAATCAAGTGCATGAAGAGATAAACAGCTTTGCCATCAGCTCCTCAGATAGGGCATTAATATTCAGGCTATATGAAGAGCTCAAAAAACTTAACAGCCACAAAAAAAAAAAAATCAATAAATGGGCAAAGGAATTAAATCAACACTTCTTCTTAAAAGAAGAAATATGAATGTTCAACAAATGAATGAAAAAATGTTCAACATCTCTAGGAATTAGTAAGACTTCATCTTACTTCAGTCAGAATGACAACTATCAAGAATACAAGTAACTGGGCTGGGATTGTGGCTCAGCGGTAGAACGCTTGCCTCTCATGCGTGAGCCCCTGGGTTCGATCCTCAGCACCACATACAAAGCAATAAAATAAAGACATTGTGTCCATCAACAACTAAAAAAAAAAAAAAAAGAATACAAGTAACATGATGAAGATTTGGGCCTACATTTTTCTTCTATTAGACATATTCTTCTATTAGGGTCTCTAATTCCTAAATCCTTGATCCACTTTGAGTTGAATTTTGTGCATGGTGAGTGATAGGGGTTTAGTTTCATTTTGCTGCATATGGATTTCCAGTTTTTGGAGCACCATTTGTTGAAGAGGCTATCTTTTCTCCAATGTATGTTTTTGGCACTTTTGTCTAGTATAAGATAACTGTTTGTCTCTGTGTCTTCTATTCTGGACCATGGGTCTACATGTCTATTTTGGTGCCAGTACAATGCTGTTTTGGTTACTGTATCTTTGTAGTATGGTTTAAGGTCTGGTATTATGTCTCCTGTTTTACTTCTTGCTAAGGATTGTGTTGGCTATTCTGGGTCCCTTATTCTTCCAAATGAATTTCATGATTGCCTTTTCTATTTATATAAGGAATGACATTGGGATTTTAATTGGCATTGCATTGAATCTAGATAGCACTTTGAGTAGCATAGCCATTTTGACAATATTGATTCTGCCTATCCAGGAGCATGGGAGATTTTTTCATCTTCTATGGTCTTGTTCAATTTCTTTCTTTAGTGTCCTGAAGTTTTCATTGTAGAGGTTTTTTACCTCTTTTGTTAAATTGATTCCTAAGTGTATCTTTTTTGAGGCAATTGCAAATGAGTTTTTCTAATTTCTCTTTCACAGTATTCATCACCGATGTATAGAAATGCAATTGATTTATGGGTGTTAATTTTATATCTTGCTACTTTGCTGAATTCACTTATTAATTCTAGAAATTTTCTGGTGGAATTTTTTGGATCCTCTAAGTATAGAGTCATCAGCAAATAATGATAGTTTGAGTTCTTCTTTTCCTATTCATATCCCTTTAATTTCTTTCATCTGTCTAATTGCTCTGGCTAGTGTTTCAAGAACTATGTTGAATAGCAGTGGTGAAAGAGGGTATCTCTGTCTTGTTCCCATTTTTAGAGGGAATGCTTCCAATTTTTGTCCATTTAGGATGATGTTGGCCTTGGGTTAAGCATAGATAGCTTTTATAAAGTTGAGGTATGCTTCTACTATCCCTAGTTTTTCTAGTGTTTTGAACATAAAAGGGCGCTGTATTTTGTCAAATGCTTTCTCTGCATCAATTTAGAAAATCATATAATTCTTAAGTCTATTGATGTGACAAAACATGTTAATTAATTTCTGTATGTTGAACCAACCTTGCATCTCTACAATGAACCCCACCTGATCATGTTGCACAATTTCTTAAATATGTTTTTGTATGTGATTTACTGAAATTTTAACAAAATTCCTATAGTGCAAGAATTAAAATCAAGAATCAATAAATGGGATGACTTCACATGAAAATGCTTCTTCTCAGCAAAAGAAACAATCAATGAAGTGAACAGAGAGCCTACATTCTGGGAACAAAATTTTGCCATACACACATCAGATAGAGCACTGATCTCCAGTATATATAAAGAATTCAAAAAACACCAAAAAACCAAACAACCCAATCAATAAATGGGCTAAGCAGCTGAACGACACTTCTCAGCAGAAGATATACAATTTATCAATAGACATATGAAAAAATGTTCAATATCTCTAGCAATTAGAGAAATGCAAATCAAAATATTCTAAGATTTCATCTCATGCCAGTCAAAATGGCAGTTATCAAGAATACAAACAACAGTAAGTGTTGGTGAGGATGTGGGTGAAAAGGCACACTCATACATTGCTGGTAGGACTGTAAATTGGTGCAAAAGCAATATGGAGATTCCCTAAAAAACTTGGAATGGCACCATCATTTGACCCACTCCTCACTCTGTACCAAAAGGACTTAAAAACAGCATACTAAAATGACACTTCAATGTTCATAGCAGCTCAATTCACAATAGCTAAACTGTGGAACCAACCTAGATGTCCTTCAACAGATGAATTAATAAGAAACTGTAGTATATATACTCAATGGAATATTACTCAGCATTAAAAAAGAATAAAATTATGGCATTTGCAGGTAAATGGGTGTAGTTGGAGAATATCATGCTAAGTAAAGTAAGCCAATTCCAAAAACCAGAGGCTAAATGTTCTCTATGATAAGTGGATGCTGATCCATAATGGGAGAGAGGACACAGGAAGAATGGAAAAACTTTGGTCAAAGGGGAGGGAGGGAGAAGGGCATGGAGGCAGGAAGATAGTGGAATGAGATGGACATCATAGACCTAGCTTCATGTATGACTGCATATATGATGTGATTCTACATCATGTACAACCAGAGAAATGAAAAGTTGTGCTCCATCTGTGTACAATGAACCAAAATGCATTCTGTTATCATGTATACTTAAGTAGAATAAATAAATGTTAAAAATAATACAGGTAACAATAAATGTTGGTAAGATGCACGAAAAAGGGAACACTCATACATAGTTGGTGGGATTGCAAATATAGCGCAACCACTCTGGATAACAGTATGGAGAATCCTCAAAAAACTAGGAATGGAACCACCATATAACCCAGCTATCCCAATCCTCGGTATTATTCAAGGGATTTAAAATCAGTATACTACAGTGATACAGCCACATTAATATTTATAATAGCACAATTCACAGTAATTAAGCTATGAAGCCAACCTAGGTGCCCATGAATGGATTAATAAAATGATTGTATATATATGTATGTATGTATATGTAATATACACACACACACACACATATATATATATACATATATATACATATATGCACACACACACAATGGAAAGAGTGACTTTATGGTATTTGCTGATAAATAGATGGAACTAGAATTTCTCATGCTACATGAAATAAGCTAGTCCCCAAAAGTCAAAGGTCAAATGTTTCCCCTGATATTGGGAAGTTAATCCAAAATGAGAGGAGCACGGAATAGAAGTAAGATCATTATCTAATTTATATTCAGTGAAAATGTATCCTTCAAATATGAAGGGGAAATGAAGTCATTCGAGGAAAACCAACAACAAAAAAGAGTTTATAAAGTTGCAGTGTTTAAATGAAATAGTAGAAACACAAAGATAAAGTAACTTTTGGCATAAAATTAATTGTCCTGAAATAGACTTACACTTACTTGGAAACTCAAATCATTTCCAAAGTGGTATTACAAATTATGTTTAAATCATTCAATCATGTTTAGACAACTGGTTGTTCATATTAAGAAAATATAAAAGTTAATTGCAACTTCCACTTTACACAAAACTCTACTATGAATTCCAAGTGAAACAAAGATTACATAAAGAAAAAAATCAAAATTAGAAGAGAATAAATGAGTCCATGTTTTTGACTCTAGCCTAGGGATAGATTTCTTGGGCATACTACAAAGAATTTAAAAAAATTAAGTTTTGAATACATCTATACAAATTAAATTTTCTGCATAAGAAAATTTACCATAAAACATTAAAGGTGAGATGCTATTTCAGAATAACTGTTTGCAAATGATCACTCCCAACAAAGAAATGTTACCCAGAATATTAAAAATATCTTAAAATAATAAAATTATCAAATCATATGGTTGATTTGGAGGAAATGTAAGGCAAATAAAATATAAATATAAAAGTTTACTTTTTCAATAACTAAGAAAACATTTAAAAACAAATTGCCATTTAACATTTATTATCTAGACAAAATTAAAATGTGACAACAAAAAGATAAAAAATCAAAATAAGCATATATAGCTACAAAATGGTAAAACTATCTTCAAAAACATCTGAGGAGGTATATGGTATTGGGCAAGAGTTACCCAATAGACTTCAACATCATCAATAATACATGATGTGAAGATTTGGTAAAGTCATTGTTGGAAAGTGAATAAAACTCGATTACTTTGATCATTATTCATATATTCCTGTCAAAATGTTTGTTAAATATAAACATATTTTTAAAAGGCAACCATTATTTTATGATTCAACCAAAAGATATTGAGTCCTCAATTTATTCCATTCTGTTTCAGGTTGTAAGGATACAAAATAAACATATAGTCACTGCTTGCCCTTTCTATGGTTTAGGACAGTAGGAAACTGGGTGGAAAGGTAGAAGAGACACTGCAAAAATATCAAATACAACCATCTTTACTATATATACTGTTCATTGAAAGTGCATATAAAGAT
>PVHX01003864.1:0-35259 GCA_004024805.1 Geosciurus inauris | reverse complement strand
ATTTTATGAAATAGTTTTTTTTTTCCTAAAAGCAGGAAGAGTCTTAAGATGTTTTCACCATATTTATGTGTAGTACATAATTTGGCAATAACTTTTAAAAATTTACTTTTTAAAATTTAGTGTGTTAAATGTCCGTTCAAAATTTTCTATAAAAATATAATTAATACATTTTGAAAATGCTAATTAATATTCATCAAAATCAGTTTTTGTGCCTGTACTTTAATGAAATGAAGTGCTGCTGAATTTTGATTCTATTTTCCATGTAAATGTATTCTAATGCATGCTTGTGCTGCAGAATATGAAGTGTGCTTCAAGCACATGAAAAAGCATCAGGAATGGTGTACAGGAGAAGATTGATATTGAGATGTAAACAAACACTGTACTCTTTTGATCTCTTAGGGATCTGGAGAGCTGCAAATCCTGAAGCAAGTAAGAACTGTAAGTATTAAGAAGCAAAGTTAGAACAGAATAAAATAGAAGGTTGAAATTCTAAAGGAAAACAATGATAACAAGTTAAAATCAAATTATGTGACTGATAAAGCCAAATTAGAATGAAGCTAATCCAGACATTTTAACCACAATATTTTTTTCTCTAGAAAAAGTTTCTTAAAATGCATGAAATGTTTCATCTATTCATTCAAAGAGAAAAGAGCAAGAAAGAAGCAAATATGCCGTTCTCTCTTTATAAATATTAATATATATAAACATATTAATATACATACAATATATAAATATTTTCAAAAATTTTTTTAAAGTATATAAATATTTTCAAACTTTGTCCCTATTTTCTGTAACCTATTTCATTTGACTGATGAACTGTGGAACAGGAACCTTGGCGTTAGATTTGTATTTGATTCTTGAATAGTTTTTAATTAGAAGCATTTTAATTGCAAAGCATTGTATTCCTGTGGATGCCATGAAACATTACCAGAAATTTTTAACAAATCATTGCAAATAGAACTGTATGCCCTGAAGGTTTTGGAGGCCTGATGTCTGAAATCATCACTGGGCCACATCAAGTGTCTGCATGCCCATGCTTCTTCTAAGGTCTCTGTTAGAACACATTCCTTGCCTCCTCCAGCTTCTGTTGGCTTCTAGCAGTCCTTGGCTTTAGGCTATATCAGTTCTTTTCTGTTTTCAAATGACCCTTTCCTCATCTGTCTGTTTAGTTCCCCTCTGCCCCAAGACTGTGTTTAGGTCCCACCTGGATAAATCTCTTGATCTCCAGAGTCTTATCTCAATCATATCTGAAAAGATCTTCTTTTCTTATTAGGTAATATTAACAAATTCCAATAATTAGGACATGATAGCTTTGAAGAACTGTTCTTCTGCCTACCATAGCACCTTAGAGGAAACTATATACAAATTGGAAATACAGAAACAAAACAGCTAAAAAATATGTCACATTCCATCATACTATCTATAAATATGACAGATCCTGAAGTAAACACAAAGATAACCCTTATTCTGAACAAGTAAAAGATAAGTATAAACCATAGTGATATTTGGGAGTGTTTTTGTTGGAATCAATAATTGAGAGCCGAGCAGTAGCATTTGAGAGTCACTCCCCTGAGATGCTTCTAGCAAGAAAAATCAGCACCCTTAGGAAGAAAATAAGAAAGAGTTGACAAAGTGAGTCTCACCCAAACCTCCTACTCCCTTCAAGTAGTGTTCCTTTATAATTTTTCCAGGCTCCATAATATGCTCAACAACAGTCATATGATTATATCTGAATTTTCAAGTTAGGTTAAAAAAATATTTTAAAAGAAGTGTCTTTACATTCAGCAGCTTCACTGAACAGAAGATGATATGAAGAAAAAGTCCCATAGTACTTGGATGTAAGATCACAGATCTGAGAGTTTAAAAGCTGATTGGCTAGACTTTTATTTCAAATATGAAAAGACTATTCTAGGATAATTAAACAGAACAGCTAAGAAAATAAAGAAAAATCACCATCAGTTCTGAACCTCATCACTACAAACTAACATCTTTCTACTTTGACTAATTTTAAAATGAAACATTCAAGAAACACAAGAGAATCAAGGATAGAAAAATATTTATAAAACTAATTTAATTTAAGGCTGGAGTTGTGGCTCAGTGGTAAAATGCTTGCCTCACGTGATTGATTCTCAGTACCACACTTAAAAAAAAAAAAAGAATAAAATAAGGGTCCATCAACAACTAAAAATATATTTTAAAGAAATGCAAAAATGAATTGAATTTATATCTAAGGTTTCTTGAGGGATATTTAGAAGAGTTTTGGTATGTACAAACCTATGGAGGTATTATTTAAAAGCAGTCACTTTTTTCTAAACGCTCAAAAACAATCATCTCATCACAATTTCCAGTGTTCACTACCAGTCTTCTCTTTGTCTTTCAGCCTCTGACCTCCTTCTTGAAAGAGTGGCAGAATGCACATAAAAAGAGAGTGCAATTGGTAGATGCTACCCCAGTTTGAGACCAAAGGCTTCTGGAGAATCACTGGCAGAGTCTGCTGTGAAAGAGTGAGGAAGAAAGAGTAAGATAGCCTCAAAGGATTGCAACAGCAGTCAAGAATCTATTCATGGATTGTTTTGGCTATTCTGGGTCTCTTATTTTTCCAAATGAATTTCATGATTGCTTTTCTATTTCTATAAAGAATGGCATTGGGATTTTAATTGGAATGGCATTGAATCTGTATAGCACTTTGGGTAGTGTGGCCATTTTGACAATATTGATTCTGCCTATCCAAGAGCATGGGAGATCTTTCCAACTTCTAAGGTCTTCTTCAACTTCTTTCTTTAGTATTCTGCAGTTTTCATTGTAAAGGTCTTTTACCTCTTGGTTAAATTGTTTCTGAAGTATTTGGGTTTTTTTTGAGGTTACTGTGAACGGGGTAGTTTTCCTAATTTCTCTTTCATAGGATTCATCACTGATGTATAGAAACGTGTTTGATTTCTGGGTATTAGTTTTATATTCTGCTACTTTGCTGAATTCACTTATTAATTCTAGAAGTTTTCTGGTGGAATATTTTGGATCCTCTAGGTAAAGAATCATGTTGTCAGCAAATGATGATAGTTCGACTACTTCTTTTCCTATTCATATCCCTTTAATTTCTTCTCTCTAACTACTCTGGCTACATTTTCAAGGACTATGTTAAATAGAAGTGGTGAAAGAGGATATCTTTGTCTTGTTCCTGTTTTTAGAGGGAATTCTTTCAATTTTTCCCCATTGAGGGTGATATTGGCTTTTGGTTTTGCATTGATAACTTTTATGATTTTGAAGTATGTTCCTATGATCCCTAGGTTTTCTAAAATTTGGGACATGAAAAGGTGCTGTATTTTGTCAAATGCTAACAAGAAGAGCAAAGCAGGTGGCTAGACTTTAAACTATAGTACAAACCTATAATAATAAAAACAGCATCATACTGGCACCAAAATAGACATGTAGCTCAATGGTATAGAATACAAGATACAGAGACAAACCCACATAAATACAGTTATCTCATACTAGACAAAGGTGCCAAAAACTGGAGAAAAGATAGCTTCTTCAACAAACGATGCTGGGAAAACTGAAAATCCATATGCAGCAGAATGAAACTAACCTCCTATCTTTCACCATGCACAAAATTCAACTCAAATGGGATCAAGGACCTAGGAAGGAGATTAGAAACCCTGCACCTAATAGAGGAGAAAGTAGGCCCAAACCTTCATCATTTTGGATTAGGCCCTGACTTCCTTAACAAGACTCCTAAAGCACAAAAAATAAAAGCAAGAATCAATGAAAGGGATGAATTCAAACTAAAAAAACAAAACAAAAACAAAAACAAAAAACAATCAATGAAGTCAACAGAGAGCCTACATTCTAGGAACAAAGTTTTCCCACACACATATCAGATAGAACACTAATCTCCAGGATATATAAAGAACTCAAAAAACTTAACACCAAAAAATCTGACAACCCAATCAATAAATGGGCTAAGGAGCTGAACAGACACTTCTCAGAAGAAGATATACAATCAATCAACAAATATATGAAAAAATGTTCAACATCTCTAGCAATTAGAGAAATGCAAATCAAAACTACTCTAAGATTTCCTTTCATGCCAGTCAGAATGGCAATTATCAAAGAATACAAACAATAAGTGTTGGTGAAGATGTGGAAGAAAAGGCACACTCATACATTGCTGGTGGGACTGCAAATTGGTGCAACCAATCTGGAAAGCAGTATGAAGATTCCTTAAAAAATTTGGAATGGAAACACCATTTGACCCAGCTATCCCACTCCTCAGTCTATACCCAAAGGACTTAAAAGCAGCATACTACAGTGATACAGCCACTTCAATGTTTATAGGAGCACAATTCACAATAGCTAAACTGTGAAACCAACCTAGATGCCCTTCAATAGATAAATAGATAAAGAAACTGTGCTATATATTCACAATGGAATATTACTCAACATTAAAAGAGAATAAAATTATGGCATTTGCAGGTAAATGGATGGAGTTGGAGAACTCCATTCCGAGCAAAGTAAGCCAATTCCAAAAAAAACAAAGGCCAAATGTTCTCTATGATAAGCGGATGCTGATCCATAATGTGGGGTGGGGCTTGGGAAGAATGGAGAACTTTGGTCAAAGGGGAGAGAAAGGAGAAGATGGGACATAGGGCAGGAAAGGTGGTGGATTGTGATGGACAACAATGCCCTAGGTACATGTATCACTGCACATATGGTGTAAATCTTTATTGTGTATAACGAGAGAAGTGAAAATTTGTGCTCTACTTCAATCAAATTGTAGATCAAGTGTACAATGAATCAAATTGCATTCTGCTGTCATGTAGAGTAAATGAATTTTAAAAAGTTAAAAAAAAGAAAGAACCTATTCAAGAAGAATGGAGCTTGTATCTGCTACTGCTTCCTTGTTATTCCAACTTTTATTTCATCTAACCATTATCCTATTGGTCTGTGCAGCCCATGCTTAGGGAGAGTCTCCATTTTAGTTGGCTATTCCACATGCCAGTCATTCCTACACACACCCTCATTGACATATCCATAAGCTGCTTAATCAGGGCCTTCTCTTAATCCGATCAAGTTAACAACTCAAATTAACTATACAGACTGGATCATTGGTCCCTCTCATTCTGAGGTTTCTAGCTTCTTTGACCAAATAGCACTGGTTTTCCCCACTCTCCAGCTTACATACGACCATTGTGGGACTATTCAGCAACTGATTGTGTATGCCAGATTAATAAATCCTCTTTTAATTCTATATGCATTCTATTGGTTCAGTTCCTCTGGAAAACTCTAACTAAAACAGTTAATATTCATTTTACTTTCTCTAAGGTAACAAACAAAACCCAATCTCTTAGGAGAATCTGACTTGCAGTATCAGAAGTCTGTTAGATTGTTTGCATTAATGATTTCAATTAATAGCCAATCTATCCATAGCACCTGCCAGAACTGCCACTCTAAGTCTAATAATTCTGGCTACTAGTTTGCTAAAGAAGTAACGATGTGCTCATTTTAAGCCTTTAGCTGAGAACTCCAGAGGCTTTGAGTTCTGCTATGCTCCTACTTTTCTTTCACAATAGTCCTGCTAGTCCTACTTTTACCATGAGAACAAGCCCAGGCTAACCCACTGGAGTATGAAATAGTACATGGAGAAAGCCACAGCTCTCAGCAAATAGGCAGGCTACCTGGAGTCTCAGAGACGCCTAGCCCATCTCCAAAAGCTGATCACACACTTGGGGAAGCCCTGTGTCAAAAGCAGCTGGATAGTCCAGCTGACTTCAGCCTGTACTACCGCCCTAAGAATTGTAAACTGAACAAAAAGTTATTTAATTCAGTAACTTTTAGAGAGGAGTCAATAGGGAGGAGGTTTTGAAGAGATAAACATTGGAACTTAATTGTTCTTCTAAAAAACAATAGAAATTTTTCTCTACCTTTGAAGAAATGATCATAATTTCAGAGCTTTCATCTTTGTAAATTCTCTATTTTAGCAAGTCTGATAATATACTCCACTTTTTGTATTTTAGGGGATATGAAATTTTTGCAGTTGTCTGTGTGTGTGTATGTGTGTGGATGTGTGTGCTGAAAATGTGCAACTTACTTAAGACAGATACAAGATATTTCTTAATTAAATATGGCCAGGAGATAGAGATAAGAATATAACAAAATCTTTTTGGTCTTCTGGGGATTTCATATAATGTACTTTTTATTTAGTTTTTTTCCCACAAGCTGTATTTTAAACGAGGATGGTACTCTTGCATATTAAACATATAAACTTTAAGTAATGCTATTTTTATTAAAAATAGAGTCTCATATGTTTTAATTACCTAGGTCCAGAATTTATGCAGTTATGCTAAAAAATGTATATTGCCTTGTATTCTGCCTTTAGCTTTTATTATTTGTTTCCTTGCTACTTTGGGCTTCTCCGCTACTCAAGGCAAGATGTTGGTTTCAACATGTACTACCAAAAAACCCACAAGTGCATATTGAATCCAGCTACCCTGAGTCTAGCTAGCATGACCTGACTTCCACCTAGGCATAGTAATTTTTTAGCATGGCATTTTAAAGCCATTGTTTGAGATTTTTTTTAAATGTAGACTAGCTAGTCTAATGCTAACTTGCTAGACCTAACAATTAAGCTATATAAAGATTTCATTATAAACAAACTTCCCAATTTAAAACTGTTTTCCTAGGCTAGAGATTTAACCCCATGGTAGAATATTTGCCTTCCATGCAGTGGCCCTGGGTTAGATCCCAACACCACAAAACAAAAAAGCAAACAACAAAAGCCCTCCATTTTCCATGTTTCTACAATCTTGGTAATATCACCAACCATTATCCACTGAGACATCTCCGTTCTGTTACAAACCCTCTCATCTTATAACTATTGTACCTTCATGTCTTGTTTGTTCTGTGTCCAATATATCTGCCATGCAATTTTACCTATCAGTATCCTCAATGCTGCCATATGCTATATTAAGTCTTTTGGAAATCTAGTCAATTTTTTCTTCAAAATATATGAATCACCTTACTACTGTTCACCATTCCCAATACTACTGCACTTTCAAACCTTTGCCATTCCTGCCTATCCTAGTGAGATAGTTTTTCCAACTGACATTCTACATCCTATTTATAGCACAGAGGCCAAAATGATATCTTTAGCTCATGAATCAGATTGCTTTGGCTTCTCAAAACACTTTATGATTTCTTTTACCCTGCACAGCAGATACCAATTATAGATATCTATAGAAGCCTATGCATTGCAATAAAACAATGAATGAGCCAGGCATGGTGGCACATGCCTGTTATACTAGTGGCTCAGGAGGCTGAGGCAGGAGGATCATGAGTTCAAAGCAAGCCTCCGCAAAAGCGAGGTGCCAAGCAACTCAGTGAGACCCTCTCTCCGAATAAAATACAAAATAGAGCTAGGGATGTGGCTCAGTAGTTTAAACACACATATACACGCACAAAGAGTGATTGCACTGTAATTAATAAGTTAAATCTAAACTACACTTATAGCCAAATACACAGAGACACCAGTATAGATATAGATATTTTTCCTTATAACTGGAGACCTTCATAGTTTTATGAGAGTGGTTAGTGTTCTGGTTTAGACATAAGGCATCCTCCAGATGCTCGTGTGTGAGACAATACAAGAAGGTTTAGAGGTGAAATGATTAGATGATGCAAGTAGTAACCCTATCAGCACATTATTCCAATGATAGGGATTAACTATTGGTAACTGTAGGCAGATAGCACTGGCTGGAGGAGGTGGTTCCCTGGGCTTGTGCCTTTGGGTGTCCTGTTGCCACTGGTGAACACTGCTTCCTGATTGCCCTGTCCTGAGCTGCTTTCCTTCATCATACTCTTACTTCATGATGTTCTTGGGCCCAGAGTTATGGAGGCAGTCATCTATGAACTGAGACCTCTGAAATCTTGAGCCAAATAAACTTTTCCTCCATTATTGTTCTTACTGTTTCTTTTGGTCACAGTGAAAAAAGCTGACTAAAACAATTAGCTACTTTACACATATTATAGTTAGGATATCAATGGCAAACTGATATATAATTGGTGCATGGTTGTGTGTGTGTTTATATGTGTAGTATATATGAATACATGTATTACTGTACATCACATTTTTATGGGAAAATAGTGTAAGTGAATCATATCAATGCAGATCAACCAGATGTTTTAGCTGATAGGAGAGGATTGTATTGGATGGGCAGAGAATTCTTCCTCTGATCCACTAGAAGTTTCTCATGCAATTCAATGCAGACTTCAAGGTTCTAAAAAAATACATTTAGAAGCCTACTAATCTAAACTTCAATGATTATACATAATATATGGTGAATATAACCAGTAGAATATAAATTGTTTACAGCATTTGATACTCAAAAAAAAATCTCTCTCAGGCTCATCTTAGTACCATTCTATGAGCTACTTTTACCCTATCCTTGAATGAAGAATGAGCACAAGTTAGGGTTCTTTTAAACAATTTTTCTTTTAAATTATTTGTGAATTCGAAATTGCTTCACAGATTTATTTTATCTTTATAAATACATTCATTTGTGCTGTAGAGGCAGAGAAAAAAGGCATACAATGGGATACATACTTGGTTTCTCTCTTAAGAATGGCACTGGTTAATTTATTAAGATGAAAAGACTTGAAAAATATTTTGGAAGTTGCATTTTTAGACATTTTTTTCATACCATTTTCAAGATACACTCTTAGTGTTAGGTTGAAAGTGGTACCATGTAACAAGGGTGGTCACATGCTGAATTAGCCCTGTGGTGACAGTTCTCATCATTGACAAATCTTGGCCCAGGGAGTTAAAATTTAACAAGTAAAGTAGTAAATATAGAAGATTCCTTTGAAAAGTGAAATCCCTGTAGAGCGGGATTTGTAAGAATCTGAAGGAAATTTACATTTCAACACATTGTTCATTTCTACTTCCCACAGAGGACTCTTACGGAACAATTGCACTTTTTAGAGTTCTTTGCTGTAGTTAGAGTCAGTGGCAAAAGCCCTGCTGCTAAGCCACATTACCAGAACATTTTGAAAGGACAGTCACACAGACCAAAGTCACTTTGTTAAATAACACTCTTAAGAATTTGGTGCTGTGAGGAAAAAATAAAAACTTTGAGTTTAGTAAATCACAGTTCAGCACCTTCATAGATTCAATTTTACTTCTATGGTGCATAGGGTCATTTGGGGGGACATATTTTATTCTTTCCTTAATATGAAACACAAGAATAAGATCTTTGTATACATGCACACCAGAAACTATAGGCAACATACGCCCTGAGAAATTGTATATATACTGATAATCTGAACCTCATAAAATGTATTCTCAAGATTAAATCCTTGGCAATCTACAAAAATTAGACTGCATTATTTTCTGATAAGGAGTATCTGTTACTATTCATAAACATTATATTTTCTTATGGGAAAATCCATTTGAACATGGTAAAATGCATTCTCTGTGAAAAACCTTTTCTAAATTAATTTGTACACATCAATCACTCTTTTTTCCCAAACACAATGATGGAGGTATAAATTTTCTCTCAGTATGGTTAACATTTGACTTACATTCTTTAACTACTTTAATGTCTCAATTTACCTGCCCATAAAACATATGATTTGCATTAGAGAAATTACCTGTTTTATGACACCATGTAAATGTGCTAAATGTACTATAACATTAATCCTTTCATTTTAGAATATTACAGTTGAAAAAATACAACAAAGATAACTATCCTAATTTCCACAAATGCAAAAACATCTCTCAATGCTTCAGATAACTTTCAGCTTCTGTTTGAACCTTTTAAGGGATGTAGAAATAATTTTACAATGAGATATTTTAAAACTAGCTAATTCCCAAGATCCTTTTTATATTTATATGAAAAATTCCATCTCTTCTACTTATTGCTTGTAGATTGCTATAGAATCATTCAGTTGTTCCAATTGTGATGAAAACCTGTGTTCACAAAAATAATTACAAAAGAAAGTTCATGGCATATTTTCCATAATAAATAAATCCTGCAAAAAACTCACATGTTCCCCCAAAGTACATGGATAAGCAATTTACCTAATGTTCATATAATAGAATATTACTCAGCAACAAAAATAAATGAAATCTTCATAAATAAAACAATGGGAATGAATCTCAAAAATGCTATGTTGAATAAAAGAAACCAGGCACAGAAGTATAAATTGTGTAGTCATTTATATGAAATATAAGAATGGGTAAATCTATGGGATAGAAGCAAGACAATGTTTCACTGGGGAAAAATGACTGGAAAGGGCAGAATTAAAAAGCTTTCTGGGTGTAAATGTTTTGCATCTTTACTTGGGTTGTGGGTACATAGGTATCCTCAAAACAAACACTGAAAGTCATTGCTTTTTATTATATGTAGATTATTCCTTAATAAAAAATGTTTAGAAGCTATGATATTTCTTATCATTTTATTCTGTTTTTACAAGCACAACCAACATTTTAACGTTTAATCCCAACACCATATTATTAACTACTGAACAAGGGTGAGCTGTCATTAACTTTATTAATTCAGTATGGCTCTTTACTCACTATATTTTGTTGTCTCGGAAGTACAAACATAATAATAGGACATACAGTATCCCCCCGGATGTATGTGGTTGGTGTGAGTGATTGAATGTGTCTGCATAATGGATTTTAATGTGGAAAGAATCCATTAAGAATAATCGTATCATCTCTTGAAAAATGAAGAGGAGTTGTTACTTTATAAGAAAAATTTAGAAAAAATAGAGCCCCAAAGAGAAGTATGAAGGATAAGGAGAGGAGGATGTTTAGATCCTTTGCAATTATTTACCATGTTTATATAACAGAGGTTCAGAACTCTGGCTTGGGAAATTGATTGTCTGTTTATATTCCTTCGTCATCTCCACAACTCTATATATGATCTCTCTAAATTGATATGTTTTACCATAAAATTATTATTAAATTATTAACAAAGAACAGCTAGGTGTTTCAAGAAAGAAATAAGGTAATACATAGGCAATGTCTTGAAGATGGGGCTCAGTGTTACCTGTTACTGATCATAAATGGATAAGTGGTCAATTATACTTTTTGTCATTATCACTATTTTTTGTGGCCAGTTGAATTCCTTCAGTGGTTTTCATGGATGCTACTGTAGTAACATTGTTGTTCTGGGAAATGGAAGAAAACATATGATGTTTAAAAGTAATCTTGCTTTAATGACTTTTAAAAAGTAAAGCACATTTTAGTTAATATTAATGAATAAATATAATGTTGGCACATTTTGATTGACATCTCATATATAATATAAATATATCTCATATATAATATAAATATATATAATATAAATATATATCTCATATATAATATAAATATCATTAAAGGAAGTATTAAAACCAGCAACAATTCTTAATAAAATGAATGAGGAATAATAACTGTTGAAATTCTTATAAACATAGGTCCTTAAAGAAGCTTGCAATTGGATTCAGTATCACGATATATTTGAATCTCTCTCTAGAGTGCTTCATCTATTAACAGAAATAAAAAAGTGAAAAATAACCTTTTGAGAACACCAACACCTAAAATAATCAAATGTGTCACTCTGACTGCTTATCATAGTTTTAATATGAAAAAGTAATTTTTCATTAACATTGAAACAAAAAATTATATAATATAAATTTACATGTGTAATTTATATTAACAAAATTTATATAATATTAATGAAATGTATATAATATAAATCCAGAATGCATATGTCAGTTCTCTTAATATAACTATTCATCAAATGGCTTGATTAGGGTAGGTTCTGATCAAAATGCAGCATTTCATTTTTATGAAATGTCTCAGTTAAGTACCATGCAAACATCGTATAATTTAGAATTATTTGTAAAGTGCTTATCCTGTTAAGTATAACATCCTACATGTAGAGAGAAAGGTGTTTGTTTGTGCATAGCAGCATTTTTGAATGTAAGTATGAACAATTGACAAACAAATCTTAATGATTCTTTGAGAAGGAGTAATCTAACATTTATGAAAACAGACTGAAAGAAATGCTAGGGAGCCTCCTCCTTCAAATGGCAGTGTTTGCTTTTGGCAGGGCAGCCTTGTGCTCTCTACTTGTAGGCCTCAGGGTGCTTTGGCAGATTTAATACTGGGAGACATGCATTTTCAGTGGTCGATAGTGACAGCTATACAAAAAGCTACAGGTGTGCGTGTGCAAATGAGTGTGTGTGTGTTTAGTTATATGGTGGCTGGAAGATCTAGCACACAGCATCCCTTTCCGCTTCAGTGGGGTATCTTATTTGTCAGAACTTCAACTCTTTGAAAGCCTGTGTGTAGCAAAGGGTAATTGGAAGTGGTGACTAGGGTTAGTATATGGGTCGCAAATATTCTCTCCCGTAGCACAGGTGCATGTTTACTCTCCTGATCGTTCTTTTCCAGTGCAGAAGTTTTTAGTTTGTTTGATGGAATGTCATGTCTATTTTTTGCTTTACTTCTATGTACTTTTGATGTCATATCCCAAGCATCATCTACCATGGCAATGATAAAAAGTTCTGTCCCTACATTTTCATTTGTAGTTTTACAATTCCAAAATCTTGGGTTTAAATCTTTACTCCATTTTATCTTTATATCTGTGCATAGTGTATGGTTAGGTTCCACTTTCAGCCTTTTGCATGGATATCCATTTTTCCCAGCAGTTATTTGCTCATGAGACTCACCTTATCCCACTGTGTACTATCAAAGATCAATTGACCAGCTGGGTATGGTGGTGCACGCCTGTAATCCCAGCACTTTGGGAGGCTGAGACAGGAGAATCTCAAGTTCAAAGCCAACCTCAGCAACAGTGAGGCACTAAGCAACTCAGTGAGACCCTGTCTCTAAATAAAACACAAAATAGGGCCGGGGATGTGGCTCAGTGGTCAAGTACCCCTGAATTCAATCCCCGGTGACCCCCCCCCCAAAATAAATCAATAAATTGACCACAGATGCATGGATTTATTTCTTGGCTCTTCTTTTTATTCCATTGTTTGACATGACCATATGCCAGTACCACGTTCTTTTGATTACACTCTGAAATACAAAAGGAACTCTTTCAACTAAATAGCCAAAAAAAAAGAAAGAAAGAAAAAAAGAGAAAAAAGAAAAAGAAAGAAAGCCTACAAAATTGAATAGACATTTCTCCAAAGAAGACATAGAAATGGCCAATATGTGTGAGAAAGGCTCAACATCACCAATTATCAAGAAAATGAAAATCAAAACCACAATTAGATTTCACCTAATGACTATAAGACAGGCTATTATTGAAAAAATTACAAAAGAATACAAGTGTTGAAGACGATGAGAAGAAATGAAAACTCTTACACATCATTAATAAGAAAATAAAATGGCATATCCATTATGAAAAACAATATGGACATTTCTCAAAAAGATGGAAAACAGAAGTACAACATGATCCATAAATCCCTCTTTGAGTTAAAATTTGGAGATATTAGTACTATCATATTCTTTGTAGCACTATTCACAATAATCACAATGTGGAAATAAGCAAAATGTCAATCAATTAATGAATGAAGATAGGACATGTATGAAAATATAATGGAGTACTATTTAACCTTAAAAATGGAAATTCTACAACATATTTAAAGATTAATGACACTTAAGGACAGTAAGAAAAATAGTGCATGATTCTACTTATAAAAAGTATCTAAAATAGTCAATTTAAGTGAATCAAAGAATGAAATATTTTGCGAGAGTCTGTGGGAAGTGTGAATTACAGAATTACTAGTCAATGGCATGAAGTTTCAGGTAAGTAAGATTAATGAGTTTTGGAAGTCTGCTCTGCAACATTGTACCTATTGCCAACAGTATTATATTACTCACTTAAAATTTGCTAATAGGGTAGAATTTTCATAAGTGTTCAAATTTCTTACAGAATAAAACAAATTAAAGAATATACTAAGTGCATTTTTATTAACAAGTAAAACTTTAGAATTATAAAAACATTCATTTATCATTGAAATATTTCTAAAATATTTTTGTTATATTTTTACTATATGATTGTGATTCACCTTTGGTGAATTTAAAAACTTTTCTTTTAAAATGTCCAATAAGGAAAAAAAATAAAAGAAGGTGAAATCATATATGAAAAGTTGGAAATATATAATAAAGATTAAGCAGTATGAGAGCAAACAATAGTCCCATTATTTTTTGGGGTGTTAAACATATCTGTAACTTGTTTATTTTTACTTACCATTTTCAAAATCTCATTTGAACCATATTATAATCCTGGAATTTCAATGATAATTCAAATGTTACAAAAATTGTTTTTCTAAATGTCATATTTTTAACATCACAGGAAGAAGAAGGCTATGCTAGAGGGTCTTTGTGTGCTAAAGAAAGATGCTAAATTCCTGCTTTTGGGATCATGTCAAGATTTCTCTGAATGTGAATGTGGATCTTAAATGCTATCTTTCATTCAAGATTTGCCTTAGATACAAGTTACACTGAAGCATCTCTCCTTTTTCCACTAAAGTTTTTGTAATATAAGTTATAATTTTTAAACAGGAAATCAAAGAGCAGTAATAGAAGGTCAGAGACTTGAAACTATGCTCTGACCATTATAATTGAAGTGCATAAAAAGTAATTGCTAACCAAAAAGAGCAAAAATGTGTCTACTATTTAAATGAATTATTTACATCATATAGGTATCATTTCAAGTATCAGAGAGTATTTCAAAATATGAATTTAAATATCAGTCAGTAATAAATGAATTTTAATTACTTTTTCCAGAGAATTGTAAATTTATGCATATAAACTGAAAAAATAAATAGTTTTCGAAGGTATAGTGCTTTTGAAGAATAGAGTTTTTGCTCCTACATAGTGTATAATAATCCTCCTTTTGATCTGATCTCTATCTTTTCTTTGCTCATATTTCATTTAGCACATAGCATTACTTTTTTATCTTGGTTTGTCAGAATACATACATATCAAGGTGTAAGGTCATTTACAAAGTAATAGCTGTATAGTAATATTATTTAAGAAAATATGAAAAATCAAGTTTCCATATGAATGTTAATATATGATACACCTGTTATGATGTGGAATCATACTTAGTGTTTGTATTTCTGTGACCAGTTTATTTCACTTAGGATAATGTCTTCCAGGGTCATCTGTGTTATCAAAAATAGCATAATTTCCTTCTCTTCAAAGACTGAATAATGTTCCATTACACATTCTCATGGAATGCAGATACCATATTTTCTTATCTACTCATTTGTCTTTGGAAACTTAGATTCTTTCCATATCTTGGCTATCATGGTAATACTGCCATGAACATGACAGTAATGATTTCTCCTCAAGATCCTGACATCAATTCTTCTGGACATACTCACAGAAATAGGAATTATATGGTAGTTCATTTTTAACTTTTACAAGACCTCCATAGTGTTTTCTATAGTGGCTGTATCATTATACATTCCTACTAACAGTCCACAGGGTTTCACCTTTTCTAAATTCTCAACAATGCCTGCGTTTTCTTTTACTTTTTTGTATAATCATCTAAGAGGTATGAGGAGAGAGCATAGAGTAGTTTTAATTGGCACTTCCCTAATAATCAATGTGTTGAGTATTTTTTCATATATCTGTTGCCCATTTTTTGGTATGATTTGGAGAAATGTCTGCTCAAGTCCATTGGTCACTTTTTAGTGTTTATTCTTGTTCATGGTTTTGCTATTGAGCTATGAGAGGACTTACATATTTTCAAATTAATAGCAGATATATGATTTAAAATATTTTCTATTTTGTTGATTTTTTCTTTGCTATACAGAAGCTGTTTAGTTTGATGTATTCCTACATTGACCATGTTTACTTTTGTAACCTATGCCTTCAGTGCCATATTCAAGAAAAATTGCCAAAGTAAATAACAAGAATCTACTCCTCTAGAAATTTTACAGTTATAGGTCTTATGTTTAAGTCTTTAGTTCATTTTGAGTTGATTGTGTATATGATGTAAGGTAGAGATGTGATTGATTGATTTCTCTTTTTTATGAATATTCAGTTTTTCTGATACCATTTGTTAGTGAGACAATTGTTTCCCGTTGTATCTTCTTGGCATCCTTATCAAAGATCTGTTGATTGTATATGAATGTATTTATTTGAAAATTCTCTATTCTATTCCATTACTCTACAAGCTACCAATATTTATGGGAAGGAAACACATAAGAGGTAATGTTACATTTTAAGTATGTGGGTATTCATACATTGACTACTTTACTTGCTTTCTTTGTTACTTTTAATAAAGTCCTGTTGCTTAGAAATGATATTTGATGAAATGCAAAACACAAAGTCAAGGCAAGTTTTGAACTCCCAGAGCTACTATCCTTTAAGAGACAAAGCGGAGCATGTTATATTAACAACCTTATTAGGTAAATTATACTTAATTGCAATCTGATTTATCATTGTTAAAGAAAGAGTAGGTAATCAGAAGAAAGTTTAGCCAGACATGTATGCTTACAGACAAACTTACACACCAAACTACAAAGCTTAGAACAAGTCAGAGGCAGTCCTAGCCAATGTTTGTGTATTACCATCCCCTTGGCATTTATAGTTCCATCATGGAGAGGATCATAGCACCAACAGCAAGACACAATTCGACACTCAGATACTTAAATGATCCTGCATTCACCAAGCCATATTTTGCTTATTATTTGTCTTCCTGCAGTTTTTGACTTCCCAAGTATATGCAAATCATACTGCTCTAGTTGTCTGGTCTGTTGAAATAATTATACTTCTCAAGACAAAGAAATAAATTGAGAATATATGAGAATTTTATACATCATTATTTTGAACTCACATGAGAACCCTTGTAAAGAAAGAGGTCCTCTCTTGTGCTAAATCATATTGAGCATTAGGAGTGGCATAATGATGATAGCACTAAGATAATGCTACTGCATAAACTCTTAGAAATGACCAATTTAGTTTTTCACAGTACCAGCTCTCTGCATTACTAAACTTTGCCTTGTGCTGTTTCATACTTTAGTTTATTATTGAAATATAGAAAATTATAAATTCCTCTTTCATTTTTTATTATACTAAACCATAATTATTTTTGCAGTAATTTGCTGAATAACAAATATTTATTAAAGGTGTATTATGTATGAACTGTGATGTTAATAAAAGTGCAGTGACAAACTAATCATCATCTTTGCCAGCAAGACATTTCCACTCTACTGGCTGGAGATGCAAATGACTCTGTAATATTATAATGTAGAAAGTATGTAAAAGAGGCAGGCAAACAACACAGAAGGAGTCTTTAGGTATGCTTGGGTGAGTCAGGAAAACTGCATTCCTGCAAAGTAGCTAATATCAGAATGAGAAAGAAGGATACAGATGGACATTTAAAGTCAAGGACACTTTGAAAGTCATACTATTTTGCAGGAACTGAAAGTGCTTTATCTCATCTCTTTAAAAATGAAAACCATAATGGAAATAAACCCAAGATACAGTTAAAGAAAGTTAAGTGTGTAGAAGAATTTTTGTACTTACTGAATAGTAGACGTTATATTAGGCAATAGGCAGGTTTCCTACAGAAATGCAGGGACAGAATAGAAGTCTTGATGGTTATTGAAAGAGTATGCATTGAAAATTGATTTGATACTGTTCTTGTTAATATTGTATTTTTTTCCACAGCTGTATTATGAACTTGAGAATATTCATATATTAAGTTGATAATTTCTTTTTTCTTTTCTAGTGTCAGAATAGATTTTTGTAGCAGCAGAAATTCAATATATAGGGCTGAGGTATATCACAATTCAATATATAGGGCTGAGGTATTAGAGAACTTATCTAGCATGCCTAAGGCCTGGTTTAGATCTTCAGCACAGGGTGGGGGTTAGGGGCAGGGGAGCAAGAGATTCAATATATACAGTCATATATCACCTGAGGATGGGATGTGTTCTGAGAAATGTGTCCTTAGTTGATTTGTAATGCCCAAGCTCACGAGACCACCAGAGACCACCAGGAGTCCTATTCCAATGCAATCACAAAAGGGGGTCTTTATTACAAGCTCGAGCAGGGTTCATTACATTTGGCGGGACCCAATCATGACATTACAGAATCTTTTGAAAATGACCAACTACATGTGAGTTTAAAGAGCCCACGTGGGGTTTGGGCAAGCGTGAGTGATTGACTAATTTGTACAAAGTAACTATTTATAGTCTCCTAGACCCTGACTCAGACCTCAGGAATGCCAGGTGTATAATATTTAACCTCTTTTGATTGGTTGCTCTGAGGTGGCCCGAGAGTGGCTTTAGCCTTGAGCAATGTGTGGCTTTTCCTGGGATCTAAACTCAGGCCTACTAGTCTTTCTGGAGGGTCTGAAGCCTGTTATGGAGTTTATTTAGCTCGGGTCTTTCAGATTTTGTTCTTATGTTTCATAAGAACATTTGCACAAACTGTGATTGCCATGATATCACAAGTTAATATAATTGTATGAGATTACTTTCAATATATATGGTTCATTATTGACTGACAAGTCATTAAGAGGCTTATGACTCTACCTTTAATTATTATTAATTAAATACCCTACCATACTATAATGAAAACTTAAGTATTCCTATTTAATAAACAATTGTGTTGGTTGCAATAATTAAACCTTTTTTGTTTGTTTGTTTGTTTTGGTACTGGAGATTGAACTCAGGGGCACTTGACCACTGAGACACATCCCCAGCCCTATTTTGTGTTTTATGTAGAGACAGGGTCTCACTGAGTTGCTTAGCGTCTCGCCATTGCTGAGGCTGACTTTGAACTCACGATTCTCCTATCTCAGACTCCCTAAGTGCTGGGATTACAGGCTTGTGCCACCACCTTGCCGGCTTAAACCTTTTTTTTTTTTTTTCAGATGGTAATTTTACTTAGACTGACTCTTAATCTGATCATTAACAAAACCTTATAAACTGGATGTCTCATAAATAACAAACACATGTATTTCTCAAAGTTCTGGAGACTGGGAAGACCAGGACCAAGGTGCTGGCAGGTTCAGTGGTTGGTGAGGACCCACTGCCTCATGAATATGCCTTCTTTCTGTGTCCTCACTTGGAGGATGGAAGAAATTCCCATAATCCTCATCTAAAAGGGCACTAATTCCATTCATGGGGGTTCTTTCCTCATAACCATCTCTCAAAGCTGCCACCTCCTAATTTCACCATAGGGATGAGAATTTCAAGATATAAAATTTGAGGTACAAAAACATTCAGATCAAAAAAAAACTCACTTATTGAATTAAGTCCAATAAGTAGAAACCAAAATTGTGCTGTGGAAATTTTTAATTGAAACATTGGATGGCAAAATCATCTATAAATTAAATGATATAAAGAAGCCCATACTATTAAACAGACAAATAGATGATGGATTGGTACACAGGAAAATGGATATCTAGACAGAATATCAAAATTCTGACAGGGAGAATGTTAATTATATTCTTGTCTATAAATGTCTGTCTTTGGTTCTTTCTAGAAACAAAGAGTTAAAGAGAGAGACAGAATGAAACAGAGAAAAGAGGTGATCTACAGATCAGCCTTATCTACGACAGAATCAAATTTTCTGCTTAGGTGCTTGGATGACAAATTTGAATAACACTGTCAGACTCGTTTTGCTATACCAGTTGATGGAGCACCTAGTTACTGAATATCTTAGGTCATTATTATTATTTAATTAACTGAGCTGGTAGGACTGATAATCCATCACTTTTGCGAAGTTGGTGGATATCTTAACTACATCATGCAGATATCTTAACTACATCCTTTGCAGATTTTTAAACACTTTGCATAGAATCTTCCTAACAGAAAATATATTTTCATGAAATACTCAATACCACAATGTTATTTCTCTTGTAGAAATCAAGAAATTCTTGAAAGAGTTACAGCATCCAGAAACTATAAAGTACAGGTAAGGGCTATAGGATACCATCCATTAATTTAAGAAAAGAGATTTGAGAAAGTTTTGAACTGCCTCAATAAGAACAATGATGTTGAAGATGCTCCATTCTTAAAATTGGTGATAAAATTACATTACTTTTTCTCAAGACATTTCAATGCAGCCAAATTCACTTTAATGGAAACTTTTTCCTAGACACACATTGCTGGTTTGGCACAATTTGTGCTCAATCCAAACTAGAAAATCCATTTGGTTTAAGGTATGATTTTCTCATTTGATGTCTTAGTCTAAGGTTTAAAATATGAATTTAATTTTAATTCTTTAAACAAAGTGATGCTCCCTCTCATAAACATTCTGTGTGAATAAATAAACTCATAGGAGAACTATTTCAATCAGGTTGACTTTTTGTTGAAGTAACATTTTCCATTCTGCTAAAGTTCAACCGGCGTTGACTTTACTGAATGAGCTGTTGGGAATTTGCCCTCGGAGCTTTATTTGGGACTGCTACCATCTTAATAATGAAATGTTGTATTGTGAAAGTCACGCTTAGGGTGTTGAATCTGTTCCTAAGTGACATTGTTGGAGCATAACATACATTTAGTTACCTGCCTGACAAGTTGTCTATTTAACAGAGAAAAAATGATCTGACTATGATTAATGGCACAGCTGCCCCTTCTCAGTGATGGGGAAAATAAGCTGAGTCAAAACAGATCTGGCTACACCAAGACAAACCTGTATGCTGTGCTGGTTCCTCATTTCTCTTCATTTGGATAGAAGGCTTTCCTCTGAGTGTATATTCCCACAGTCTCCAATCTACCCACCACTGTGCTTATTGCTTTCTTCTTTTCACATAGAAATTACCTTAGAGGCATTATTCTGCTCTGGTCAGCATTAGAGCAAAGCTTTTCATACATTTTTAGCTACATGCTCTATAGGTCAAGGACAACAGTGTTGAAAATTAGAATCTTTGGTAAGGAGTACTAACTAAATTATTTACTTTTTGGCTACAACTTTCTTTCGATCTCTGACTCTGACTTGGTCTCTTTTTTCCTGTGTTACTGAAGTATACATTCTTTGGATACCTGTCTTATAGCTATAATAACATATATTACTATTGGAGCCCAGAGGGATGTTAAAACTTGTCCAAAGACTGGGTTCAAGCTTCAAATACTAGTATGTTTGACTATGTTGTCACCTTTGCCTTAAGAATTTTTATTTTCTCCTATTAGAATATGTAGATTCTTTAGAGGTCACTTTAGTGGCAGATACTAAAAGGGTCAAAAAGTGTCATAAAAACCAAAGCCAGTTGGTCCCTTTACACTTATTTCTCACTATGAACAATACTCAGAGGATATGTATTAATATGGCAGTTAAAACAACTGATTTGTGGTAATGAGGAAAATATAATTCAGACAGTCACAACAAGCATAAATATCAAATATTTTAAAAGGCATTTATTCATATGAGTATAACATTTTTACCAGAAATCTAATACATACATACATATAATGGTTGCATTTCTTTTTCTTTTTTACTTTAATTCATCTAAATTCAAGTGCAGCAGTCAGAATTTCTGTGATTTAAATCAGAGTTCATGGAAGTATACATTGTGTTTAAGCACACACACACACACACAAACAATCTGTATGTACTCTGTTAGAACAAAAGTTCTAATAACATACAGAATTTGAAAACAATTTTAGAAATGTAATAAAATCACATTCTGCAAGAAAATCAGACAATTTTAAAAATGTGAAAAGACAGATTAAGATAATGCATTGTTCTGCAACTTGTTTGGAAGTCATGAGTCAATAATACCAAAGAAACCCTCATCAAAGAATATTTGCAAAACAATCTCATATTTGCAAAAATCACATGCAAATTTGGTATGCATGTATTTTTTTGTGAACCTTAGTAAACCAGAACTGGTAAACAGTTTCTGATACGTGAGTTAACTATATTATTTATAAATGAGAGACAAATAGATAAAGGTCCCTTTTTTTCTTTAATAACAACTGTCACAGAAAATCTATCCATATACAGCAGTCTCTGTAAACATATACACACATGTACACACATCCACACACACACAATTTAAAGATTTCTAAGAATATGATTTTTGTTTGCAAAAATGTCCCAAGCAGTGTTACCAAAAACGTAAATTCAGCTTTCATCCACAATAGAAATCCTTCTTTTTCTCATTACCCTAGCTCAGGAATAACATATTCATCAAAGCATCACTTATCTTTTATTGGTGTGGAAAATAGGATGGTAATTAAGCTTTACATTTTTTATTTATATGTTTGCATTTTTCAGTCAACTTTTAGGTGTTAAATGCATATGTATTCTAAGTGATGTTGATACATCAATGAGAAACAATATGAAGCCTTTTCTTCAGGATATATAATTTAGTTGAGGAAGGTATGGGATTGGTCATGGTGTGTACCATGCATAAGTGAATATACAGTTTGTCAGATGATAATAACATTATTGTGAAAAAGTATGACAATGTTTAAGAAACTACTAATGTACATCAGTGATTTTGTGTCAATGTGGTACTAACATGTATAAACGATTGGGGATGTCCTTTCTTATAAGTTGATATTTAAATAAAAAGTGAAGAAGTGATCCATATTTACATATAGGGAGTACATTCTATATAGGCAGAACAGGAAATCAAAGACCTAGGGATGAAAGAATTCTTCCTGCATTTGAAGAAGCATGGCAAAGGAATTCCAAGATCTAAATATTACTGAACAATTGGTCATTCTTGATAACTCTTGTTTAGACAACACAAGAAGATAGCTGGGCATATGTTGAATTTCTGTCTTTTTATTCAGTTTCAAACACACACACACACACACACACACACACACACACACCCCTCAAAAATGGGTCAATGACCTAAAGGGAGTTTGTATATAAATTAGACTCTTTTTATATGCTGCCATGTTTTCACCCCTTCTCTTTCTTGGAGAGAATGTGATCTGCATGGTGGGCTATCACATTGCTTAGAAGGATTTGCTCAACTTGAGAAATACTCAAAGCTGTCAAAGTAGCTATAACAGAAGTAGTCATGGTGTGGGCAACTTAAATTAATTTTGCATTAAACATTTTTTAAAAGAAAAAAGTCTGTCTTTAATTTAGCTGTTTCCCCCTTATTTCCTGTTACAAGTTGGATTGATAAACTGATGATCCAAGCTCAGAGAAAAGAGCCTTAAGTTTGGAGTTTTAGTGACATCCAACACTCTCTGGATTAGTATTGTTAAGCCATTCTTTTCTTTCTTTCTTTTCCTTTCTTTTCTTTTCTTTTCTTTTTAAACCATAAACATGTTGAAATTTGTCACTTAATCATTTATTCATTCACTCAACCAAACATTCAGAAAACAATTTCTGCATATTCACCTTGGGTCAGTGCAGAAAAGAATTAAGAGTGGAGAGCTGAAGGAGATGAAAGAATCTAGTTTTTAAAAAGTACTTGTTCTTAGATGATTATATTTTTCTATTTACTCTACAGAAGCTGAGATTTACAATTTACCTATAATATCTCAAGAGTCTGGAAGGCATCACTTCTAGCCTTCCAACAAGGAAAGATGGAAAAACCAAAATTCAATTTTTGGACCTTTTAGGAAACTGAGGTTGACAGCACAATGCTGTCATGAAAGAGTCAAAACTGAGCTGGTCTTAAATGAAGCAAATGCCTCTAGAGCCATAGACAAGTAGATGGACATAAACGGTAATTTTTACAAAGTTGTTGAGGTTGAAGGAATGCTAGCATGATAATACAAAACTCCTGAATGCCACAGACTTAGAGAAAAATGATATTTTGTAGCATTTTCTTTCAAGAACCATATTAGGGTCTGTTACAATTTGAATATGAGGTTCCCTCAAAAGCTGTTAATGCAAGAATGTTTGGAGGTGAAATGACTGAATTGTGAGAACTGTAACCTAACCAGTCAATCCCTCCGAGTTTGAATAGAATGACTAGGTGATAATTGTATGTAGATACGGCATGGCTGGAGGAGGAGGGTCACTGAGGTATGACCTGAAAGTTTTCATCTTATACATGGCCACTAATCCTCCTTCTCTCTGCTTCCTGGCCACTATGTCCTCTGCTGCCTTCCTCTGCCATGCTCTTCCACCATGACATTCTACCTTATCTGGGGCCCAGAGCAATGGACTCAGCCCGCCATGGACTAACAGCCTACACCTGAAAACCAAAATAAACATTTCTTTCTCTAAGTTGTTCTTGTGAGGTGTTTTGGTCAAAGTGATGCAAATCTGATTAGCACAGGGTCTCATGGTAAAAAAATCTAGAGAAAATCTCATCATAGCTCCAGCAAGGGGAGGGGAGGAGTAATCACTGTGAACACACTAAGATAATTTTCCATACCAAAGACCTATGCTCCCAGACAAAAGACTATAGAGCTTTGTGACAGTTGAGGGAAAATGATTTTTTTGCATTAAAACCCCTCTATCCTTTCAACATCTTGAAAAATGGGAAAAATAATGGACAACAATGAGGATTTATAAACATGTTGGAAATGAGGCAATTGGCAGGATTCCAGAGTTATAGATGAAGAGGAAAAATAATTTATAATACTGAAGAAAAATACTTTGTATTTTAGGTACCAGGCATTGAACCCTAGGGCACTTAACCATTCAGCCACATCCCCAGCTGTTTTTATATTTTATTTTGAGACAGTGTCTTGCTAAGTCGCTGGGGTTGGCTTTGAACTATGATCCTACTGCCTCATCCTCCTGAGTCACTGGGATTAGAGAAGTGTGCCACCACAATCAGCAGAAAAATACTTTTAGAATATTTAAACTATTTTATTTTTAGAGAAATTTTAATTTCATGGCAAAATGAACAGATAGCAGTTTTCATATACATCCTGCACAATCTCCTCCACTGTTAGTGTCTTATATCATAGTGGTATACTTGTTAATAAACCTCTATCAATAAGTTATTATCACCCAAAGTCCACAGTTTACATTAGTGTTTATCTCTTGTCTTATATGTTCTATGGGTTTGGAAAAACTCATAATTGTTTTTATTTATTATTATAATATCATACATATTTATTTCTCTGCCCTAAAACCTCTAGAAACAGCACTGAAAATTAAACAGACCCACTACAAAATAGTGTTTAGTTGGAAGATTACAGAATATACTTAGTTTCCCATTTCTTACTGTTATATGAACAGGGCTCCAATATAGTAGCATGCATTACTGGGTAAATAGGGATTTAAGTGCATTCCAAAAAGGTATACTTATAAAAGCCAAAGACAAGAGGTGAGACAAAAACAAGAACATTAGAGGAATTAGAAGCCTTGAAATCTATAGCTATAGGTAACATTAGAAACAGACCAACTGATAGCCAAATTACCTTAAATTCTCACACAAAAGGATAATTTATTTCAATTACTATTAATGTCCATTTTTCAACAAGAAATTAGAAAGAAACCATAAAGCAATGGAGAAAATGGTATAAAGCTATACCACCCATCATAGCAGAAACAGACTCAGAAAACAACACAATTTGAAAATAAATAGGAAATTTTAAATAACCAATGAATATGTTAATAGCTCTAAAGAAACTATGAAAAGAAAGAAAGAAAGAAAGAAATTATATAACTCACAAGAAGAGAAGAGTGAAGTAAGCAGAGTGATAAAAACTTAAAACATAAACCAAAGTTTATATAAATAAGAAAAAAAATCCTTTGACATATTACCTTTAATAGATTCATCTACAGACTCTGAGTACTCTGGTGTAATATTACTGTGCTACATATAAAGCAATGTAGTGTTATTCAAATCCATACCGATATTACTTTAAAATGTGTATTATCAACACAAATTCACCCATTACAAATTTTTAAAAGCATGATTGGTAAGCTAAGAGAGAACATATATTTAAATTGTATAAAATACTCAATGAAAATCCATAACCCTAGCCAGAGAAGTTGAACAAGAGGAAGAAAGGACATCTGAGTTGGAAAAGAGGAAGTCAAATTGTTGCTGTTTTCAAATGGGATGATCCTCTGTGTAAACAATCACAAAGACCCTGCCAAAATATTATTATAGTTAATAAACAAGTTTAGCAAAGTTGTAAGATACAAAAATAACATGCAAAAATCAGTAGTGTTGCTATATGTCCAAAGCAAATGATCTAAAATAGAAATTTAGAAGGCAATCTCATTTTAAACATCTAAAGAACAAATATCAAAGAATAAATGTAACCAAATAGGTGATTATCTCTAATATGAAAACCATAAAATATGGATGAAAAAAATCAAAAAGGACACAAAAACAGACATTCCTTGTTCATGAATTGGAAGAATTGATATTATTAAAATAAATTTCTATTTTAGATCATTTGCTTTGGACATATAGCGACACTACTGATTTTTGCATGTTATTTTTGTATCTTACAACTTTGCTAAACTTGTTTATTAACTATAATAATAACAAGTGATCTATCGATTCACTGTGATGCTTATTAAATATATGATGATATTGTATATAGAACTAGGAAAAAGAGTCATAAAAATTTCATAATTAGAAAAAAATTTAAGGATTAAACATCTTGAGCAAAGTGACCAAAGCAGGAGGCAATATACTAACAGACTTCAAAATACAGCATGAAGCTGTAGTAATCAAAACAATAATATTGACATAAAAAAGAGACACAAATGTAACAGAATACAGAACTTAGTAGTAAATCAATACATCTACTGCCAACTAGTTCTTAACAGTCAAAGGACAAGCCTTGAAGAGATGATAGCATTTTCATAACAGTGCTTGGAGATTTGTATATTCACATGCATAAGAATGATATACCCTTATCTTTCATCTGTTACAAATATCAACTCAAAATGGATTAAAGACTCAAATATAAAGCCTAAAGCAATGAAACCACCATAAGAAAACAGAGAGAAATGCTTTAGGACTTCAGAATGGGCAAAAACATTTCTTTGCAAGACTTCAAATGCAAAGAAATCAAAGGAAAAATGGACAAATAGGATTAAGTCAAATAAAAAGATTTTCCACAGTAAAGTAAGCAATCATCAGAGTGAAAAGACAACCTAGAGAATAGGGGTAAATATTGGCAAACTAAACACCCAACAAGGGATTGACATCCCACATATATAAGGGACTTTAAAAACTCAATAGCAAATACATTAATGACTCAATGAATACATGAGTAATGAATTTCAATAGACATTTCTCAAAAGAAGATGTACAAATCTCCAAAGTGCATATGCATAGTGCTGAACATCACTAATCACCAGGGAATGCAAATCAAAACCATGATGTGTTAGCACCTTACCATAGTAAGATCAGTTATTATCAAAAATAGAAAGGACAACAAGTACTGATGAAGATGTGCTGAAAAGGGAGCTCTTACGTCTTGCTGAGAGTATAAATTAGTGTAATCACTATGGAAAATATACTGGAAGTTCCTTAAAATTTTGAATAAAGAAAACAGAACTATCATGTGATATAGCCATTTCACTGCTAAGTATGTGTAAAGGAAATAAGTTCAGTATGGCAAAGAAACATCTGAACTCCCATGTTTATTGCTATACTGTTCACAATGCCAAGAAATGTAAACAACTTAAGTGTCCATCAATGGATGAATGGATAAAAAAAAAAATGTGGTACATTGGAGTTCCTGCATGGAAGTTCCTGCATTGGAGTTCTTCCATGCTGGAAGAGGGCCCAAAACCAGCCTTAGGGAACTCCATGGGTGCCCAGCTAAGGGAAGACCAGAGATTGCTAGCTGCCAGCCCCAAGGAAGCCCACACCCAAGGTAAGAGTCTCTGCAGAGACCCCTGCATGAGGAGGCCCCACCCAAGTGATGCCCAGGCCTGCCCTAGTTCCACTCCAGAGTTCCTGCAGACCCGCAGGAATGTAACAGAAGGCCCATACTGCCCTCAGGGTCTGCTGAGGGAGCCCAACCAAGGTCACTCCCACTGCTCCCTTGAGGTACATCCACTACTGACGCCACCAATGGCAGTAACAGTAGTGTCCATCTGGGGACACCTGCTGGGGACTGGAAGTAACTCCAAGGTGAGATACAGGTAATCTGTAGTGTCAATACAAGATTATAGGATAGAAGCCGCAATAACTCAGATCGGCATTGCAAGAAAGGAAGATACACAATCAACATGGAAAAACAAGGGAAGAAAGTGCCCCAAATAAGCCTTGATACCACAGTAACAGAATCCATTAACAACACAGTTGATGAAATGTCAGAGAAGAAATTCAGAATGTACATAATTAAAATGATCTGCGAATTAAAGAATGACATAAGGGAGCAAATACAGGCAAAAATTGATCAATCCAACAAAGAAATAGGAGAACAAATAAAGGCAACTATTGAACACTCAAACAAAGAGATAAGAGAGCAAATACAGGTAGCAAAAGACTACTTTAAGAAAGAGCTAGAGATTGTGGAAAAAACCAAAAAGAAATTCTTGAAATGAAGGAAATAATAAACCAAGTAAAAATCTCAATAAAAGCATCACCAGCAGACTAGATCACCTGGAAGACAGAACCTCAGATAATGAAGACAAAATATACAATATTGTAAATAAACTTGACCATACAGTGAAGATGGTAAAAGATCATGACAGAACATACAAGAAATATGAGACAGCATCAAAAGACCAAATCTAAGGTTTATTGGGACAAAAGAAGGTGCAGAATTTCAAACCAAAGGAATGAACAATCTCTTCAATGAAATAATATCAGAAAATCTCCCAAGTATGAAAAATGAATTGGAAAATCAAATACAAGAGGCTTACAGGACACCAAATGTACAAAATTTCAACAGATCTACACCAAGGCACATTATAATGAAAATGCCCAACATACACAATAAGGATAGAATTTTAAAGTCCACAAGAGAGAGGAACCAGATTACATATAAGGGAAGACCAATTTGAATCTCAGCAGATTTTTCAGTCCAGACGCTAAATGCCAGGAGATCGTGGAACATCATATTCCAAGCTCTGAAAGAAAATGGATGCCAACCAAGAATCCTATATCCAGCAAAACTGAGCTTCAGATTTGATGATGAAATGAAAACCTTCCATGAAAAACAAAAGTTAAAAGAATTTACAGCAAGAAAGCATGCACTACACAATACTCTCAGCAAAATATTCCAGGAGGAGAAAATGACAACCAACAATGAAAATACACAAAGAGAGGAACTACACTAAAAAAGGTAGGGTGGCAATCAAAGGAGAAACCAAGCTAAGGTAAAAACAAAAAATAAACCAAAATGACAGGGACTACAATCATATTTCAATAATAATACCGAATGTGAATGGCCTAAGTGCACAAATTAAAAGACATAGACTGACAGACTGGATTAAAAAAAAAAACAACCAATATGCTGTCTTCAAGAGACTCATCTCGCAGGAAAAGACATCCACAGACTGAAAGTGAAAAAGTGGGAAAAAAATGTATTACTCACATAGACCCCATAAACAAGCAGGAGTTTCCATCCTCATATCCAATAAAATGGACTTCAAACCAAAGCAGGTAAAAAGAGATAAAAAAGGTCATTTCATACTTCTGAAGGGAATCATCAACAAGACATAACAATCACAAATATCTATGCCCCAAATAATGGAGCTTCTACATATATCAAACAAATCCTTCTCAAATACAAGAATCAAATACACCACAATGCAATAATAGTTGGAGACTTTAACACAGTTCTCTCACCATTGGATAGATCTTCCAAACAAAAACTTAATAAAGAAATCATAGATCTCAATGAAACTACCAATAATTTAGACTTAACAGACATCTATAGAGTGTTCCATCCTCCAATGAGCAAATACACTTTTTTCTCAGCAGCACATGGATCCTTTTCCAAAATAGATCATATGTTATGTCACAAAGCCAGTCTTAGCAAATAAAAAAAAAAATAAAGATACTACCCTGTATGCTATCTGACCACAATGGAATAAAATTAGAAATCAATGACAGATTAAAAAATAGAAACTACGTCAACACCTGGAAACTAAATAATATACTATTGAATGATGCATGGGTAACAGAAGACATCAGGGAAGACATAAAAAAAATCTTAGAGGTAAATGAAAACTCTGATACAACATATAAAAATCTCTGGGATACCATGAAGGCAGTGCTAAGAGGGAAGTTCATAGCACTAAGCTCATTCATCAGAAGAAGTAAAAGTCAACAAATAAATGAATTGACTCTTTGTCTCAAAGCCTTAGAAAAGGAAGAACAAATTAACACCAAAAGAAGTAGAAGACTGAAATAATTAAAATCAGGGTTGAAGTTAATGATATTGAAACAAAAGAAACAATTCAAAAATAGACAAAACAAAAAGCTGGTCTTTGAAAAAATAAACAATATTGACAAACCCTTAGCCACCCTATGAAAAGAAAGATGGAGAAAACCCAAATTACTAAAATTTGTGATGAAAAAGGAAATATCATGACAGACACTACCAAAATACAGAGGATAATTAGAAACTATTTTGAAAATTTATAATCCAGTAAAATAGAAAACCCTGAAGACACTGACAAATTTCTAGAGGCATATGACCTACCCAAACTGAACCAAGAGGTCATACACAATTTTAAGCAAGGAAATAGAACATGCCATCAAGAGCCTGTCAACCAAGAAAAGCCCAGGTCCAGACAGATTGTCAGCTGAGTTCTACAAGACCTTCAAAGAAGAATTAACACCAATACTCCTCAAACTATTTCATGAAATAGAAAAGGAGGGAACCTTCCCAAACTCATTCTATGAGGTGAGTATCACCCTGATTCCAAAACCAGAAAGAGACACATGAAAGAAAGAAAATTTCAGACCAATATCCCTGATGAACATAGATGCAAAAATTCTCAATATAATTCTGGCAAATCACATACAAAACCATATCAGAAAAATAGTGCACCATGATCAAGTGGGGTTCATTCCAGGGATGCAAGGTTGGTTCAACATACGGAAATCGATAAATATAATCCATCATATCAATAGACTTAAAGATAAGTCATATGATTTTATCAATTGATGCAGAGAAAGCATTTGACAAAATACAGCACCCTTTTATGTTCAAAACCTTAGAAAAACTAGGGATAGTAGAAACATACCTCAACTTTGTAAAAGCTATCTATGCTAAACCCAAGGCTAACATCATCCTAAATGGAGAAAAATTGGAAGCATTCCCTCTAAAAACTGGAACAAGACATGGATACCCTTTCACCACTGCTATTCAACATAGTCCTTGAAACACTAGCCCGAGCAATTAGACACATGAAAGAAATTAAAGGGATATAATAGGAAAAGAAAAACTCAAATTATCGTTACTTGCAGATGACATGATTCTATACTTAGAGGGTCCAAAAAATTCTACCAGAAAACTTCTAGAATTAATAAAAGATTTCAGCCAAGTAGCAGGATATAAAATCAACACCCATAAATCAATTGCATTTCTATACATGAGTGATAAACCTTCTGAAAGATAAATTAGGAAACTATGCCATTTACAATAACCTCAAAAAAATGATATACTTGGGAATCAATTTAACAAAAGAGGTGAAAGATATCTACATTGCAAACTACAAGACACTGAAGAAAGAAATTAAAGAAGATCTTAGAAGATGGAAAAATCTCCCATGCTCCTGGATAGGCAGAATCTATTTTGTCAAAATGGCCATACTTCCCAAAGTGCTATATAGATTCAATGCAATTCCAGTTAAAATCCCAATATCATTCCTGATAGAAATAGAAAAGGCAACTATAAAATTCATTTGGAAGAATAAGAAACCCAGAATAGCCAAAGCAATCCTTAGCAAGAAGAGTGAAGCAGGAGGCATCACAATACCAGACCTTAAATTATATTGCAAAGCTATAGTAACAAAAACAGCATGGTACTGGCACCAAGATAGACATGTAGACCAATGGTATAGAATAGAAGACACAGAGATGAACCCACTTAAATATAGTTACCTGATACTAGACAAAGGAGCCAAACATGCACACTGGAGAAAAAAATAGCCTCTTCAACAAATGGTGCTGGGAAAACTGGAAATCCATATGCAGCAAAATAAAACTAAACCCCTATCTCTCACCATGCACAAAATTCAACTCAAAGTGGATCAAGGACCTGGGAATCAGACCAGCGACCCAACACCTAATAGAAGAAAAAATAGTCCCAAATCTTCATCATGTCAGATTAGGACCATACTTCCTTAACAACACTCCTATAGTACAAGAAGTAAAATCAAGAATCAATAAATGGGATAGATTCAAACTAAAAAGCTTCTCAGCAAAAGAAACAATCAATGAAGTGAACAGAGAGCTGAAATTCTGGGAAAAAATCTTTGCCACACGCACATCTTATAGGTCACTAATCTCCAGGATATATAAAGAACTCAAAAGACTTAACACCAAAAAAACTAACAACCCAATCAATAAATGGGCCAAGGAGCTGAACAGAAACTTCTCAGATGAAGATATGCAATTGATCAACAGACATGAAAAAATGTTCAACATCTCTAGCAATCAGAGAAATGCAAATCAAAACTACCCTAAGATTTCATCTCCTGCCAGTCAGAATGGAAATTATCAAGAATACAAACAACAATAAGTGTTGGCGAGGTTGTGAGGGAAAAGGCACACTCATACATTGCTGGAGGGACTGCAAATTGGTGCAACCAATCTGGAAAGCAATATGGAGATTCCTTAGAATACTTGGAATGGAACCACCATTTGACTCAGCTGTCCCACTTCTTGGTCCATACCTAGAAGACTTAAAAACAGTGTACTACAGTGCTGCAGCCACTTCAATGTTTATAGCAGCTCAATTCACAATAGCTAAACTGTGGAACCAAACTAGATGCCCTTCAATAGATGAATGGATAAAGAAACTGTGGCTTATATACACAATGGAATATTACTCAGCAATAAAAGAGAATAAAATTATGGCATTTATAGGTAAATGGATGGAGTTGGAGAACATCATGCTACGTGAAGTAAGCCAATCTGAGAAAACCAAATGCCAAATGTATTTGTTGATAAGTAGATGCTGATCCATAATGTGGGGGAGGACATGGGAAGAATGGAGGAACTCTGTTCACAGGGATGGGAGGGAGGGGGCAGGGGGACAGTAAAGATGGTGGAATAAGATGGACATCATAGCCCTAGCTTTATGTATGACTGCATGTATGTTGTGATTCTACATCACATACAACCAAAGAAATAAAAAATTTGTGCCCCCCCAAAAAAGAAAAGAAAATGTGGTACATTACACAAAAGAATAATATTCAGCCATGAAAAAATATTAAATTTTATTATTTGGGACTACATGAATGGAACTGTAGATATTTACATTAAGTGAAATAAGCAGCCATAGAAAGACAAATATTGTGTTATCTCAATTGTATATGGAATCTATAAAAGTTGTTCTCATAGAAGCTCAGAGTAGAATGCTGGTTTAAAAGGTCTGGCAAGAAGAGGGGTAAAGGAGGGACAGGTGATTAAAAGGCACTAAATTACACTTAGGAGAAAGAAACTGCTGTGCTATTGCATAGTAGGGTCATTATAGAAATAATAATATATTATACATCTCTCAAAAGCCAAGAGAGAGGATTTTGAAGTTTTCACCATAGAGAAATATTTGATATACATTTGAAGAGATACATTTAACCTGATTCAAGCATTATATAATGCATATACAATTTTTGTTTTTATGTGTGAATTAAGATAAACTTAATTTTAATAAGTATATATTAGAAATCATCAATATTCTATCACAGATAAATCTAATAAAACTTGTGGCTTATTGCTTCTGTTCAATTATTATTTCTTCCACTAAATTTTCTTGGTCACTGTTTTCTAAGCTTTTTTTTCTCTTGACAAATTAAAAGTGAACATAATTTAATACACACATTTATATGTTTAAAAATAGTAAGAAAAAAGACTAAAGGCCAACAATACTAATCAATTACAAATATGGTAACTATTATATCTAATTATATTTTCAATCATTTTAAAGTGAATAATTTATACTAGATAAAAGATAGATTGAAATTCCACATTTAAAAAATACTCAAGTACAGTAAATTAAAATTTAATATGAACACTCAGAGAATTAGAGATAGGGAGAAATATACATCATGTTGTCCCTAAAAAAAAATGTAGTCTTTAAAGTTAGGATCAGAGTTTCTATGACTTATGAGCTAGTATTCTGAAAAAAATCAATAAAAACTGCTAGAGGATCAAGAAGTGCTTTGTGCCCAACATGCAGGTTGAATGAGTTTTCTAGGTGAATGATGCTCTGAAGTAATTACTATTAGAGGAATTAAGGCATGACTGTGGAGGTGGTAGTGTTGGTGACTTTCTGCAAGTTATGAAATAGATTGGCAACCTGAGATCCTTGCCTGGGATCATTCATTGATATATTAGGCTTTCTGATGTCCATTCAGGCTATGGATTTTCTATTGGGATCAGAAGTCTTATGCTTTTTATATGAATGACACTGAAGTAGTGCTATCCTAGGGGATGTTGGAGTTGACATCAATTATGGAGTCTATTTTCAAAAATCAATTTAGAGGAAAGTGAAGTCTAGCCTGTGAAGTAGCGACTCACTAAGCTATGTTTGACCACATTACTGTTGGAATGGGATCTAAAGGTGTGATTTCAATGAATGCTAAAGATTTGGAAGAGGCCTTGGAGATGGGTATGGACTGGTTCTTAAGAGAAGTCTATGCCTGGGCCCAAGGTAAGAAGCACTGTAAGGAGTTTGGAAGGATGCTGCAAGCTGACCCAAACAATGTTGTTGTGAGGGCCAAAAAACAGTTCATCCTCAGCTGGGGACCTTGGAGGCAGGAAACAATTATGCAGAAATCCATGTTATGAAATGGTGCTGAAAAAACTGGAAATACATATGTAACAAAATGAAATTTGATCCTTTTCTCTCACCCTGCACAAAACTCAAATAAACATGGATCATGGACTTAGGCATTCGAACACCTACTAGAAGAAAAAGTAGGCCCAAATTTCCATCATGTTGACTTAGGAACTGACTTCCTCAACAAGACACCTAAAGCACAAGAAGTAAAATCAAGGATCAATAAATGCGATGCTATAAAACTGAAAATCTTCTTCACAGCAAAGGAAACAATAATGTAAAGAGAGATCCTAGAGAATGGGAGAAAATCTTTGCCACCTGCACCTCAGATAGAGCAGTAATCTCGAAGATGCATAAATAATTTAACACCAAAAAAATCCAAATAACCCAATTGATAAATGGACAAAGGAACTGAATAGG